>APFE031558226.1:7532-51030 GCA_000404065.3 Pinus taeda
TATTTGTTTCAATATAGGTAAATTAATTTAATTTTATTTTATAATAATATTTTATTTTTAAAGTAGTTGTTTATTAGCTTTGATTGCGGTGTGAGCTAACAGATTGTCATTTTAATTCGGGGTTAATGGTGAGTACTGCAATGTACAGAAGCCCCCCACACGTTTGAGGTGATGGGTGCGGTGGCCCCTTGTATGATGGCAATCAGTGTATATGGGAAAGATGGCCATGGGAGGAAGGGATGTGTTGGGTTTTGTATTTACTCCAGAGAAAAGGTTGGTGATTATCAAAGCGATTGTGGGAAAGGAGACTGGTGTGGAGGTTGGTTCTACGAGCAACAACACTTCCATTGACTGCACGCGAAGAATTACAGGTATGTTATCAATTATCTCTTCGCTCTCATAATGTTTACCTGCTTCGGCTTTCATTTGAGGGAGAGGGAAGGAATTATGGGGGGGGACTGTAAAATTAAGGGGCGTTGGGGCATAGGCTGGTGGCGTATGTATGCTTTTGCTTTTATCTCTGGCACCTGATAGGAAACTCTCCATTTTTCTCTGCTTTGAGATTCTTCTTTCCAGTATGGGAATTTCGATGGCTCTAGATAGAGGGCATAGTGTTGAAGCACATAGACATATCGCTGGTAAAGCTAGGGGGTTGTGCTATGGGGTTAGTGTCGGCTAGTTCGCCTGTATTTTGTAAGGTAACCTCTGCATAATGTCCATGTGCAGTCGAAGAGGGGTTTGTAGAAACCCTGGAATGAGGGAGAAAGATGAGAACTCCTGCGGATGGGAAATTTTGCAGGGAATTGGAATTGGATATGGAAGGCGGGCTCGCGATGGCGGCGTCATGGGGCTTAAGGATGGGTGGATGCCTAGGTTGGGTCCTCCTTTCACGTACTGGGTAGATAGCAAAGGGCATGCTAGCCAGGGTAAGCCGATAGCCTATAAGTCACTGCAGCGCTCAACCTGGGGTTGGGGAGACAAAGCATGTTGGAATCCTGCTAAGAGGGGGCATCTGTGGCGAAGTGTAACCTTTGGTGCATGTTTTGGGCTAGCTCTCCCTAGGGAACTCACTTGTGACCTCGAAGGGTAGGGCATTGCAATTGATTGGGGGGTATGATGCTAGCGGGTCAAAGCGTTGTAATCCTACCACTTGTGTGCATGCACCTTGTTGTAATATGTTGAAATGTAACTGGAATGCAGTTTGTTGTACTCTACAGGGTTGGGTTAGAGAGACCATGGCGTGTCTTGCAAAAACTTGAGGCCTTGACAAGAAGCCTCACACGACTAGGTAAGACACGGAACCAGGACCGTTAGAAGGCAAAGAGGCAGGAGGTCTGTCGAAAGGTTAATTAGTGAAGCGAAAACTACCTACCAAAAGGGAACCAATGAAGTAATCTGCAAGATGTTAGAAGGTTGGGAGGAAGAAGTGAAGTAGGCGAGTGAGACGGATACGAAATCAGAGGATTGGAGAGTCCTCGTCTCGGATCCTGAAAATACAAGGGGCAGAATCACTAAATTCAAGCAAAACCTCTACCTTTACTAGTTGATGAAAATCCTGTTGGGAAAGGTGATGGATGATATTTCGCTTGGCATGGTTGTTAATATCCAAGGCATGCTGAATTATAAGCAAGAATTCTAGAAGGTGTAGTTTCAATTGCACAAACAGGACGTTCGACTTTGCCGAATTGAGAGACACTTGCCTTGTATCTTGGTTGAGATAGAGTTGCCGTGTACAAACACTAAGGATCCAACACCGGTGGAATCTGCTGAACAACATGACTAGCAAGCCTACTTTCTGATGTTTTTCTTTATATATGTGGATATATTTTAAATTTCTTTATGCAAATATATATGTATGTAGATCTCTAGAGTCTGGACAAGAATCTAAGACTTATATAGCTTGGATAGAAAGACTTACAATTTTTTGTTACTGGATGGCCTACAATACTTATAGGTGGTGAACAGACTTGGTTTCCCATTGGGCAAGTTGAGGCCACCTAGCCAATTCTATATGGTGTAAATTTACTCTATAATTAATGAAAAAAAAATCTACCAAACTTAATAAAAAAAAATGTTTACTAATTTAAAAAATAAATTGGCATATGCCACTTCTTAGTTGCTACACAAAATACTCACTTACATGTATTGTTTTACCTATACTCATTATATTCTCCTCAAATTAAATAAAAAAATGAATTTAAATAAAAACATAATATTTCTCGCAACCATTTGTAAAATTATAATGATACACGCTAAGAAATGTAAGTTATATTTTTACTATATTTCATATCTCAAAACTTTATATGACCAAAAAAAACTTGATAGCATGAATTTCTCAACATATCTCTTTGATTCAGAGTAGCTTTTGATTTTTTTTAAATAATATTAAGAAAAAAAAAATATGCACAAATAATTTGATCAATAATCATAGTACTTGGATGCTATTTATCATGGTGATGCATAATGCATGACTCTTTAGTCATGTTGCATTTGATTTCATCAAGGGATGTTTATTTTTTTCTTAAATATTAAGAAAAAATGCATCAGATTTTACCTTCATTTCTTCTATGGTTTCAGCTTTTCTTATTTGTTTTATCCTTTATGATGTCTTACTTTTTAACCTATTGTAATTTAGGATTCAACAAGGGATTTTTTTATTTTTTCTTGAATATTCAGAAAAAATGCTCAGATTTTGCCATTTTCTTCTATGCTTTCTGCTTTTTTTTCTTCTTTGTTTTATCTTTTTGATCTATTAAATTTATTTTTGTAAGAAATAGTGCCTATTTCTATGTACTTTTTTTAAATAATATTAAGAAGAAAAAAATATGCACAAATAATTTGATCAATAATCATAGTACTTGGATGCTATTTATCATGGTTTGCAATTTTTATATTATAGATTTATTTCTTTTGAATTAACAAACTAGGCCAAATAATTTGATAATAATCATTGTAGTTGGATTTTATTTATTATCATTTACTTTTATATATTATATTTTTTTGAAGTAATTAAAAAAAATTACATACAAATAATTAGGCTGATAGGCTTTCCTTTGAAAGGGACTTTCGTCGTCCTTTTCTTTGTAAGGTTGACACGTGGCGTCCATATTAAGTGGCCATTCAACGAGAAATCATGCAATTTATGTTCATTGTTATGTTTATTAATTCATGAACCTGACATCTGTCCAATTCAGTTCTTCCTGTTACGCTTGTTATCTTGTCTCTTATACGCGTCAGATAAGATTCAAACAGACAATAGCACATATTAATGATCTTGTCTCTCGGCACATGGTTTATGTAGGCCGCGCAAAATTTTCGTGACACAGAGGTGTGGCATTTATGTAGGGAGCATTATGGAGTGGAACGTCTATGAATTGAAAGTTTCTATTTCATACTCCAGCGAAAAGAAGGAACGATTAAACAAGTTCTCATCATTGATTCGTTCAGCAATTGTCTTCGCTCTCCTCAGGGCATGCGTCGCGAGTCTCCACTCGCTCATTGCTCATCCTATTTTAACAGTCCTCGAGACAGGCCCTCCCTGATTATCACATGCATGTTATGCTCGTTTTGATGCAGACAATAATTTTGAAATTGTTCGGATCCCGACTGCATTGGTAATGTTGACGATGTACAAAACCATATTCTTTTAATCTGCAATCTCCCACACCGAAATGATAAGGTTTAAATGTGGAGCTACACTGCCATTTAGGTTTAAATGTGCAGCTACATTGCCATTTTTGTTGCGAGTTGTTTTTATTGAGTTTTTTGGAAAAAATTTTAGTTTATTTTTTTTTTAATTTGGCAAGAATTTATTTGTATTACAAATTTAGTTAACTTTGCACCATGGGACTCAACACAGATCGATGTAGTAGTACAAAAAATCCTGCGTGAAATGTCGCCAATTCACTGTATTTTTAATATGCTTTTTTGTCACCAGTTTTGTTCTGCATCTCTCAGAGTGACACGCTGAATGATAATGATAAGATCCCAGAATACTTGGAAGGGAAGGTCAGAACGTGAGGCACGTGATCTTCAAGCATCGGAGAAATGTCAGTTAGTGTGAGTATGGGGAAAAGATTCGGTGTTCGATCGTGTGCGCCTAATGAGGGTTATTTGAAGAAAAGATACAACAATTATATCTCCTTTTGAAAATATATTGTAGGTGTTCACATACTTTGAGTGTAAAATTGTGATATCAACCATGTGGGAAAAATGATGGAGGGGCTCCCACTGTGTGTGATAGCTATTATTCCGGCCCTCAGAGCAACACCTGCTGCTGCATGTATGACTTCGGAGGCTACTGCTATGCCTGGGGTTGCTGCCCTCTTGATTTGGCCACCTAGTGTCCTGTCATCAATTCTATCCCTTTTCATTTATACATGTACAGCGCTTGGCTATGTTAGCCATTGTTATTGTTTGTTCCGAGGCTTATAGCCTATGAACAAAACAACTTTATGATTACGGAAGCTATTATAGATATTAACTCCAGGAGTGAAAGGTAATGTTCCATATTTTTCAATTGTTATTGTTATTTCAGGTTAGTAAGATTATTCCCAACCTGGGTGCAAAAGGTTCAGGTGTAATCCCCCATTGTTCTGTGTACTATTTGGAAATTAATATCTGTTACTCTTCATGTACAGAATTTGTTCATTTATATTTGCTCTGTCTTCTTGTTAATTTATAAACAAAACTTGCTTGCATATATTAGTTTGACATTGTTGTTGGCAACAGGTCACACACCTGTGCCCAAACCAGTGACCAATCTAGCTACGTCGGGCTGATAAATAAGTTAGACAAATATCTCACGCGAAATATCTTATACGATTTACAGGCCTGCTAAAATTTTCGGCCATGGAACAAAGATTGGGATGTTAAAATTATAATTGCCAAATTAATGGAATTTCTGTGGAGACAAAAAGTGAGTGTCATATTTAAAATTCCAAAACGAAGCACAAACCTAGGGTTGGGAAGGTTCTCTATATCAGAGCATGAGCAGTCGAAGCTAATGAATTTAAAAGCGAATGAATTTACCGAAAAGAAGGATAATGACCCTGGTTTATTTCATGGGCATTTTTTTTTGTCTATTCTTCAGTATGCCTCAATTTGGTGCTCGTTTGAGTGCTTTTAGGGATATTTCGTTTCTTTTCTTGGTTGGGCATAACGTTTCCTAATTTGCAGTAGTTAGAAATATTTAGTTTGCTGTAAATATCACAAAGATTAGCTTTATCCTTCTGTTATTAATGCTGCCCCAACTTCTGTTATTAATGCTGCCCCAAGATCCCCAAAACTTCATCAAATAAAATTGCCATTGCCTAATTTTTTTTCCATGTTACTTTAACAATTAATTATTTCCCATAGAATTTACCACCTGAGATGCTGTAAATTCCTTTGGCTAAGCTTATCTTTTAGCAATTAATGCTTTTGCGATGCAATTTTACCAATTGATTAATTTTCCATGGCATCTACCTCCAGGGTGTGTTCACTAATGCCTGCGGAACCCAGCTAGACCACTGCGTGACTCTGGTGAGCGATGGGTCAGAGTCGGGCACAGACTACTGGATTGTTAAGAATTCTTGGGAAAAGAGCTGGGGAGAGGAGGGATTCATCAAATTGTAGAGGAACCTTGAAGAAGCTTCAATAGGTATTTGTGGTATAGCAATGGAGGCATCTTACACTATAAAGAAGGGTGCCAACCTTTCAAACCCTGGGCCTTCTCCCCCAAGCCCAATAAAGCCTGTGAGACAGCTATTATTTATTTATTAGACAATTATATTTATTGCAAGTCTAATTATCGCCTTGATATTGAACCCACAAGGGTGCCAGTCATGAAATTGGCATGTTAAATTAGAGGTCAAGCAACATTGTGGTTGGGGTCAAATCACGATTTGATTTTTGCCCCGTCCAAACTTCAAGAAAATGATTTAAAACTTTTACTTGATGAGCACAATTAAATGAAAACATTTGCTTTATATAGGTTTGAAGACAAAGAAGTTGAGAAGGATATGAAATTGGTACGAGACAAGATTATGAACAAAGATGGGAAACCTTATATTCAAGTTCAGGTTTGAGATGGAGAGACAAAGGTATTTAGCCCTTAGGAAATCAGTGCTATGATTTTGACTAAGATGAAGGAGACTGCAGAAGCATTCCTTGGCAAGACTATAAAGGATGTTGTGGTGACTGTCCCTGGTATGCTTTCTTTTCAGCTTCTTCTTTTTATGAGGTTGTGGGTAACCAATCGTTAACTGCGTTGTGACTATTAACTTGTGGGCTTGCGCAGCTTATTTTACTGATTCACAACGCCAAGCAATGGAGGATGCTGGTGTTATTGCTGGCTTGAATGTAGCTCGTATTATCAACAAACCCACAGTTGTAGCAATAGCTTATGGCTTGGACAAGAAGGCTGGAGAGAAAAATATTGTTGTTTTTTATCTTGGCTACGGCACATTTGGTGTCAACGTTCTGACTATTGACAACGGAGTTTTTGAGGTCTTGGCTACAAATGGTGATACCCATCTTGGAGGTAATTTGTCTGAACTCTGTCTGCCAGTTTTACATTACGAATTTGAATACGTGCCTTGTGGTTATCATTGACTTTTTTGGTTGGCTTTCAAGCTTTGAACTTACCGGGATGTACACTAATATGGAGGGGAGGACTTTGACCAAAGGATAATGGAATATTTCATCAAATTGATCAAGAAAAAGCATGGAAAGGATATTAGTAAGGATAGCAGGAATAAAATAAGACATTCAATGTGTTGCTTGTAATATAGATATAAACAAAACATCTAAAGAAAAGTAATTACACAATGATCCAGTCCAAGAAAACAAGGTTTTCCACAAACCAATTAATTCTTCTAGAAAAATTCAACAATTCCAATTTAATAATCCTATCGGCCTCTCTTTGTATCCTTTGAAAGGACCTTCGTCGTCCCTTTCATTCTCACGCTGACACTTGTCGTCAAAACAAAATAGAATAATATCTATCACATTTCTGTTGCGCTGGTGGAAGTTTCATTTAATGACAGGGCTACACCGACGAATTGGAAGAGGAGCATAGAAGAAAGGCTATTAAATCGCCATTTTTATTGTTTGTTTTGTTAAATCGCCATTTTTTCTCGTATTCTTTCGTTTGTTTCGGATGGCTCCAGATCTGCTAATGGCGGTAAGTCAAATTTAGTTCGTTTTAAAGTTGCAGATCTACGGTTTATTGATATTTTTGTAAACGTTCATTGCAGACGAATACGGTGAAGGTCGCGAATGTTTCTCTCAGGGCAAGCCAGCGCGATATTCAGGACTTCTCCTTCTCAGGAGAAATCACACACATTGAGTTGTAGAGGTATTTTTAGTCTTGGAGTTTTACCCCCTTTTTTGTTTTTCATTGAAACTGGGGATCTATCTTGTTTTTTGGCAGGAATACCGAGCATTCTCAAGTGGCCTTCGTTACCTTTAAGGATCCTCAGGCACTGGACATGGCTTTGCTTCTTTCGGTACCTACCATGTCTTTTACCCTAATGAATGTAAATTTCTGGGGGTTTGAGTCAGGGTTTACATTTTTGTATTTTTTTTATGTTCAATAAATAATGTTATTGACCCGTTTTATATCTCACTTGGTCATCTCTGCACGAATTTTACAATTTCAAGCTCATTTTCAATACAACATTCTTAGGAAGCTTAAAAATGGCTAAATAGTTTCTTTAATTGATTGCTATTTCAAACAGGTTGTTTTGACTCTTTGATAACATAGGGTAATTAGAGTTTTAGCTCAACAAAAGGCAGTTTAAAATGTAACTATACTATACTGCCTGTTAATTTGGAAGGATGGCCAAGGTTTGCTCAAGAGAAGTCAAAGTGAACTTTAATAAAATGTCACGAATTTTATAATTTCAAGCTCATTTTCAATACAACATGCTTAGGAAGCTTAAAAATGGCTAAATAGTTTCTTTAATTAATTGCTATTTCAAACAGGTTGTTTTGACTCGTTGATAGCATAGGGTAATTAGAGTTTTAGCTCAACAAAAGCCAGTTTAAAATGTTTATCCCCACTCCCCTCCCCTCCCTACCCCCTCCGCCCAAAAAAACATTATACTATATTTATTATCTTTGCCATTCTACCTATCCACTTCACATCTGTGCGCCGAGTTTATGGCACAATGCTCGAAGTTTACTGGCTAGGCTGCATGCATGCCCGTTGGTTTCGCGCTTAGCGCCATCACATGGCACACCACGCGGGTTCCGCCAAACCTCTGCACTACCTCGCCGGTAATTTCGCACCGGCCGAACAAGAAACTCCGTTGCACACAGACTTGTCCGTCCTTGGAAATCTCCCTGTAAGCCTCTCTCATTTTCTCGCATACAATTCCTTTTTAGCATTTATTTAAATTATATGTTTAAAATGTTAATAATCCATTTCAGAAATGCTTGGATGGAGAATTTGTGCGGGTCGGTTCCAATCCCAGATTTGCCCCCGTCGCTGGCTATCATTAAAGATTTGAACTTATCATGACCTGAATCAATGCTGTTTCCTATTCTTTTTTGTTGCAGGTTCGACGGAGACGGGTGCATAGCATTTCCATTTCCATTTCTCTATTTATGCATATTTAATTTCTTTTAATCTTTAACTGTACTTCATTTTCCTATTTGCATTCCTTCTCCAATCTTGGACAGATATGGCATCTGTTAGTGTTTGTGTGTTTTTTTAAATGAAATTGCGATTATTTTTTTGCTGAAGTGCGCGGGTAATTTTCAGGAAGCTGCTTATAAGAATCGAGAAAAGAAGTAAGGACGCAAAGATCAAAATTAATCTTTGTTAATTTTATGGCCATATATATGTGCCCCATTTATTTGTGTCTGCTTATAATTACATGATCAGACAGAGAATACATGTTTTGGCCGCTTGCCAAATGCAAAATACTGTAATTTGTTTTGATCAAATGCAAAATGAATAAACTATCATAGCCTCAGAAGATTCCATGTCTGGTTCGAATTAGCTGTATGATTGTCAACTGTATATTTCAAAAGCAATTTGGACAAAAACAAATTGAATACCAAAGTCAGGGGAGCAAACACGTATTCAGGATCAAGAGTCTTGTCTCTTAATGTGTAGGATCAGTATTAGGATTGGCTGGGAAATGTTCCTATTTCATTGATGTTTCGACAAAATAACAAGGAACATTCTCTAATGAAAGTAAGCTTCCACACTCCAAACTCCAATACCATGTTTGCTGAGTTGTTATCCTTACACCTAGGATTGTTGCTAAAAGGAGGAGAGGTAATTTTGTTATTTGTATCTTGCCTCAACCATTTAATGAATTTACTAGGGTTCTTGCAATGTGTGGTAATGTGGAGATTCAACTAAATAAAAATGTAACAGTAGCACATCAAGAAGGATTGCAGACGAAAAATTCCCTTCAGAAAAAAAGTAATAAAGAATATTATCAAATATCATAAGCAGCTGCAATTTAGTCCCCAATGCATCGTATTATGTAGATGTCAGGAAAGAAAAGTGAGTGGATTGATGCTCCCGTGAACCATGCTAGAGACTAGCCAATTGCTCTTTAAATAGACTTCTATGAACCCTTTCTGATCCAATTACACAAGACTATTTTTTGGTTCATCTATAGACGAGGCGAAGTTTCCTTTTCAAAATGAGTTTCAAAATTTTAATAATTTAAATTTCTATAAATAAATTATTTTTATTAAATGAATTTTATTAAAAATAATAACAATAATGTTTAGGAAAAGCATCTTACAATTTAGTTAATGTTTTAGTTGTAGTGTCAACCACCAATGTAAGTGATTTGTTTTAATATTTGCAAATCACAAATTTCGCCGGTTTTCAATTACCATGTAAAACACTGTAATTTATTTTTTACTTAAATATCAATAGTTTGGTTTTGGTTTTGTTCTTTTCATATCAAATCTGCTGGTACATGATGGTCATCGTGGTTAGTGCCTTCGTCACTAGTGAGCTTTATATATACTTGCCTATCTATAAAGGTTTATTCCTTTTAATAATCCTATCGGCCTTTCTTTGTACCTTTTGGGACAATTGCTAGTGGTAGAACCAATAGATTTTGTCTAAGTGTGATATTGATGGTTACATTATAATTTAAATGTTTATAAATACCGTAGGTTCAGCGTTCAATCTATAAACATTTTAATAAAAAAATATATCTATATATATATACACCATTTGTATTTAAAGTCAACATAATACTTTGGCCGAAGTGGAAGACTTTATTTGACTGAGAGTTCGCGAGGTAGTTGTACGTATTTATGTATATGATTGCGTAAGAAACGGAGTTGTCTATAATGCGATTTTTTGGAGATTCTGGTGACGGAATCCGGCGGAAGAAATCGAGGTTAAATCTTGATTTTTAGCAGTTGAAATGGTTTTTTAACTGCATATTTGGATTCAGCACCTTGAAAAACCCCTGGGACCTTTTGATTGTGCAGAAACTAGCTATCAAACTTGCGATTCCAATAAATTGCTGCCGGATTTTGACCGGAAAAACCGGCCGGAAAAGCTTTCAAAAAGTCTCATTATAGACAACTGCGTAAGAAACAGGTTACGTGGATAGACATGCACAGTGCTAAAGTCGTTTGTATAATTAAAGCAAAACAAGGCTAAGAAAATTTAAGTAAGTTTAACTCAGTTAATAATTAAAAATATTATTTTGTGGAAATATGACTAATGGAGTGATGGTTCCGCCTACTCACACGTTACGTGGAGAGACGAGCATAGTACCGTAGTGATGAGGACACTGAATTGGTATGCTTAAAGGAAAGTCGTTAGTAAGATTAGACAAAGCACAATGTCAAACTATTCATGACTAGGATTAGGAATCGGTATGTTTAAAGTAAATTGGTTAGTATAATTAAAGTAAAGTAAGTTGAATAAAATTTATGGAACTTTAGTTAATAACGAGCATAATCACATTAGTAAATACTATTGATATATGTCGAGGTGTAAATTACATGCACAACCACATTAGTGAATGTGATTAATATATTTCAAAAATTTATAATTGTGATTATTATATAATTAATATAATAAATTATTAATTGAATATTTTTATTATTATTAGATAATAAATTTAAAATAGCTTAATTAATCTTAATTGATTAATTCAATTCAATTCATTAATATTAAGATTTAATTTATTTCTTTATTATCATTAATATTCATGAATAATTCACTAAAATTAACTATTTAATTATTTATTAATTTTATTTCATTCATTATAATTAATTTATTAAATAATTCATTAATTATTAAATATTAATTAATTAATTAAAATAATAATATTTAATAATAATATATAATAACTAAGATAACCCAAGGGATTATAAACCAGGTAGAATATTAAACTCAAGAGACAAATATTATAAACCCAAGGTATATAAACCATAAGATAAATATTATAAATCCTAAAAAAACATGGTTGTCCATGGTTGATTTACATATTGGCACAATTTTTGTCACAATATGATGTTGGACCATGATTGACCATAATTTATTTTCATATTGAGACAACATTTGTCACAATGCGACGTTGGACAATGGTTGGCCATGGTTGACCATAGTTGACTTTCATATTGAGACAGTCTTTGTCACAATGCAACGTTTGACCATGGTTGTCACAATGTGATGTTAGACCAAGAGATAATCTTTGTCACAATGTGACCATGGTTATTGACCATAGTTGGTCATGGTTTATTTCCATATAGAGACAATATTTGTCACAATGTGACGTTTGAACATGGTTCACGAAGATAAATATTATAAACCCAAGGAAATAATAAACCCAATGGATTAAAACTAAAAACCCAAGGAATTATAAACCCAAGGGTATAATATTAAATCCAAGGAATAAATATTATAAAACCAATGTATATAAACCTTAAGATAAATATTATAAACCTTAAAATAAACATGGTTGACCATGGTTGATTTTCATATTGACACAATCTTTGTCACAATGCAATGGTGGACTATGGTTGACCGTGATTAATTTTCATATTGAGACAATATTTGTCACAATGTGATGTTGGACAATAGTTGACCATGGTTGACTTTCATATTTAGTCAATCTTTGACACAATCCGACATTGGACCATGGTTATCACAATGTGACGTTGGAGAAAGAGACAAACTTTGTCACAATGTGAGCATGGTTATTGACCATGGTTGACCAAGGTTGATTTCCATATAGACACAATCCGACATTCAAACATGGTTTACCATGGTTGATTTTCATATTGAGACAATCACCATCACAATGCGACATTGGTTGATTTTCATATTGAGAAAAGCTTTGTCATTATGTGATGTTGGACCATCATTGACCATGATTATAAACCCAATGGATTTATACTAAACCCAAAGATTAATATTATAAACTCTATGAATAATATTATACCCTAGGAATACAAACCCTTAGATTAACAAACCCAGGTGATTGAGATTATAAACCCAAGGGATTAAAACTAAAAACCAAAGGAATTATAAACCTAAGGGTGTGGTATTAATCCCAAGGGATTATGATAAATCCAAGATATATAAACCCTAAGATAAATATTATAGACCCTAAAATAAACATGGTTGACCACAACTGATTTTCACATTGACACAATCTTTGTCACAATGTGACGTTTGACTATGGTTGACCGTGATTGAGTTTCATATTGAGGCAACATTTGTCACAATGCGACATTGTAAAATTGTTGGTCATGGTTAACTTTCATATTGTGACAATATTTTCCACAATGCGATGTTGGACCATGGTTGTCACAATGTGATGTTGGACCAAGAGACAATATTTGTCAATGTGACCATGGTTGACCATGATTAACCATGGTTAACCAAGGTGGATTTCCATATAGACACAATATTTGTCAAAATGCAACATTCGAACATGGTAGACTATGGTTGATTTTCATATTGAGGCAATTATTGTCACAATGCGACATTGAATGATTTTCATATTGAGAAAAGCTTTGTCACTATGTAATGTTGGATCATAGTTGACCATGATTATAAACCCAATGGATTTATATTAAAACCAAATATTAATATCATAAACCCTATGAATAATCTTATAACCTAATACTAAACCCTTATATTAATAAACTCAAGGGATTGATATTATAAACCCAAGGGCATAATCAACCCAAGGGATTAAAACTAAAAACCCAAGGGTATAAAATTAAACCCAAGGCATAAATATTATAAACTCGAGGTATATAAACCATAAGATAAATATTATAAACATTAAAATAAATATGGTTGATTATGGTTGACCACGTTTGATTTTCATATTGACACAATCTTTGTCACAATGCGACATTGGACTATTGTTGGCCATGATTGATTTTCATATTGAGACAACATTTGTCACAATTCCATGTCGGACATTGGACAACCATGTTCAAACTATGGTAAACAATGGTCCAAACTATGGTCAACCATAGTCTAATGCCACATTGTGACAAATATTGTCTCAATATGAAGATTGACCATGGTCAACCATGTTCAATCATGGTCAACATGGTCAACCATTGTCCAACGTTGCATTATGACAAAGATTGTCTTAATATGAAAATAAATCATGTTTAATAATGGTAAATCATGGTCCAATGTCACATCGTGACAAAGATTGTCTAAATATGAAGATCAACCATGGTTAACCATCATCAACCATGGTTGATTTTCATAATGAGACAATCTTTGTCACAATGCACATTGGACCATAGTGGACAATTGTTGATGATGGTTGACCACCATTGACTATGGTTGACCATGACTAACCATGATTGACCATGGCTGACCATGATTATAAACCCAATAGATTTATATTAAATTCTAGGATTAATATTATAAACCCTACGACTAATATAATTCCCTAAAAATATGCACCCTTAGATTAATACATCCAAGGGATTGATATTATAAACCCAAGTGTCTAATAAATAAAAATAATATTAAAATATTTGATCAAATCTTTATAAATAAATATTAATAATTAATAATAGTAAAACTTTGTGAATTAAAAGTGTCTTTTTGTATTGATAAGTAGATTAATAGTTCTAAATGTCATATTATACTTTTATTACCAACGATTAAAAAATATCAATAATCCAACCATAAATCATTAAAGAACATGAAAAAAGAAAAACAAATTTATTTCCTTGATTTAGTAAATATTTGTTGTTTATTATTCAAAATTATCATTAAAACAAGATTATATTTAATTTTTACTATTACACTTATAACCTCTCACTAATTACTTTGTTTTTTATTACAAATCTAAAAAAAAATATAAACTAAAGAAACCAACTAATTACTTTGTTTTTTATTACAAATCTAAAAAAAAATATAAACTAAAGAAACCAACATTAGAATCGGTATGGAATTCAAACAAAATAAATACAAAATTAACCGCAATAACAAATTTCATATCAATAAATATCAAATAAAATTTAAAAATATATTAAAAAAAAATGTGTACAAACTTGTCCCAAAAAAATTCATTAAATCTCGATAATAAAATGATGTTGATTTCATTAAAATCAATGTTTGCTCCCTTAAAATAAAATTGATTCCAAATGCGTGTGCGGTATATGAAAGTGATTCGAAATCCATGTGGCTGATGCTAAGAAACAGATGGTCTTCTAGTTCGTTTCATAGGGAGATGGGCGACAAGTTTGATGTGTGAGTATTTGTACGGAGCCAATCAAATTTTTCGAAATTTTAGATTTTCATCTTAAATGGTAATGAAAACAATTTCTCTAAAAAAAATACTTACAAATTTTAATCCGAAAAGGAAGTTTAGAATTATTATTTTCTTGTTAAATATTCCAAAATATAATAAATATTTCAATTTCAAATACAATCCCATTGAACAATTTTAAGCGATGGTCTAGAAATATAAAGACTAAGTTACCATAATTTGATTCCGACAGGGGCGAGTAGTTTGGTTTTCCTTGTTCTTAATAAAGAGCAGTTCTATTTGATATTCCACTTTATTGGCATCTTTCGACTCAATTCAAAGAAGAATTCTATTTGATATTCCACTTTATTAGCATCTTTCGACTCAATTCAAAGAAGAAAATGATAGAAATCCTTTGTAACATTGTTTCATTTCCATTTAATTTTATAGCATAGCGGTTAAATATATTGAAAATAAATTGTGAAATTGATAGATTCAGTCTTGGAAATTGAGGTCTTATATGACATATTTTAAGTTTCAACACGTATTGTACGGTAGGTAAAAATTTGTGCATGTTAAATCTGATGTCTAAAATATATTGGGGTCTCGTCATTTTGACATTTAATTAAAAATCTAAATTGTAAAAATTTATTGTACCGGAATTTACAAATCTCTAAAATTATTTATTATAACTAAGGTTGAGTATACAAAAATCTAATCATAATGTACATATTACACATAGGTGATCCACATCGGTGATCCAATTAGATTGCTTAGTAGGTACGGTGATGCAGGAGCATCTGGTCGACAGGGCGAAGACCGAGACAGGGCGGACAAAGTTTCTGAAGAAGATTGGGAAAGATAAACAGTTCGACAAGGGACAGCAAGTCTGTCAGGTTCTTGCATTTTTATTTTTATTTTTCTACCAAAGTCAACTACAGCATTTAGTTTTTGATTGGTTAATTTTTATTTATTTTACTTTACTGTAGCAACAGGTGTTAATTGTAGTTATTAGAATTAGATTAATACCAATAATGTAAACAGCAACCCTTTGTGGGACCAGAGAGACAAATTAGACAAACGAAGACAGGCAGAGTAAGTTTTAGCAACTGCCAAGCAAAACTGAAATAACATAACTGTCTGACAAACTGTAAAAGATAACTGCCTACAGTTATCAAACTACCTGTACCTATTGTATAAAGGGACATACCAAAAACCCAGAAAGGGTTCGGCAGCTAAGTAATAGAAAGAGAGAAATAAAGTATTAGAAGTCAAAATTTCCCTTCATCTAAATATTCTGTGCACAAATAGATGTATGAACGAAATACATGAGTCCTTTGCAATTAAAGATTTCTATACAAATATATTTTTGTACAAATCATTCGGCAGGCAAACACAGTGACAGAGAGTCACAGAACGAGCTCAAGTATATATATACATTATCGCGTAACAAATAACGTTATAGGTAAATACAGGATTGACATTCCAAATAACCGAGTGCAAGACAAGTCAGGACGAGTGAACAGTAGGCGTGAAAAGGCGAATAAAATCGAGGAGCACAACGACCCATGGTCGAAACCGGGTAAGAGACAATACCAGAAAGTAGACATAAAATTTGCAAACTTCCAATATATATATATATTACATTGCAGGCCTGTACAATTAAATGTTACATAAATGAATTTTGTGATGAGGGTTCGATGAACCGCATCACCTACTAACAGAAGTGATAGAGAACTTTAAACCACGGCTACGGGTGGGAGAACCCAACCCTCAAACGCTACAGCAACCAAATATACAGACGCCGAAACTATAGTAAAGAGCAGAAAGCCACCAGGGCATTTAAATATACAGACCATCGACACAAGCATACACAGGCAAAACTTAAGAGCCACGAAATCAACCAAGAAAGAGAACAGAACTACCCGGAGGAACATCGACCGAAGCCTGTGTGAAGAGCCACGGGACCGGTCACCTATAACAACAGCAAAGAAGAAGGTTAGGGTTTGATGTCATAACAGAACCCTTGAACCAGAAAGTAAAGTGTAAAGTTAAAAACAAACTAGCTAGAAGTAAGGCGTATATGGCTAAAGGGAGAAGGCCTAACCTGTAGGTGAACGAGACCCCAACTCACCGAAACGAGACCCTGACCACGGAGGGGCCGAGCTTGTTAGTAATAGTCCGAGAAGCAAATAAACAAGAATAGCAGGGAACCAGTTAATTTACCTGAGCATCGAGTCGAGCGCCGGAGAAGACCAAGTTGCAGACCAACCAACTGCACATTGCCAACTGAGCAAACCAGAAACCCTCAACACCAAGATTTACCATAAATTGCAGCGCCATTAGCCGAGACAAACAACAATACAGAAGGATAACCAGTCGACAGAGCATAGTCACGGAAAAACCAACAGAAAACCAAGTAAAGAGCCACAACTTACCAGTGAAACGCATGAACCAGATACGTAGGCAGAAATATAGTGTCAAACCACGACATTTAGCAAGAAACCCTCAGAAATTCAGCAGAGTATCATCATATACAGGCAGTTATCACAGAAGCGGAGCCGAGCTCGAAACGAGGCCACAGAGCAGCGAAAACAGCGGAGTAACAATGCAAATGAGCGCGAGTTGACAAGGGAAAAGGGTGATAGAGAGATTAGGGTTTCAGCAAACTCGAGGCAGACAGGTGTCATAGTGAGGACGGGCAAGTCCTGGGAGGTGGATTAACAATCACCTTCACATTCAATTACCAAATCGAACCCAAAATATCAGCAATCAAACCATAATCAATAACATATATCAGTGAAGTACCGTGAGGGAGTGAGCTGGCGTGGGACCATGTGGACGGGCCACATCAATTGGTATCAGAGCCAAGTTTTTTTTATTTTATTTACATTTATTATTTAGAGGAAAATGGCAGAAGGACAAGCGCCAAGACGAGGGCGTGAAAGAGGTGCACGTAGGGGAGCAGATGAAGGATTAAGAGATCAGATCAGAGTTCTTACAGCTCGCTTGGAAGCAGTGGAAGCGGGTAGACGAAGAGACCCAGAATTGGGAGATGACAGTGAGGAAGAAACAGTAGCTGCTGCAGACGCTTCTGACGAAGAAGCTCCAGAATTGAGACTGCTGCGTTCAATCTTATTGGCCAGCAGCAAGCCAAAGACAGAAATTTCAAGTTACGATGGTAGTCTGTCTGCTGATATCCTACTAGATTGGATAAGCGAACTAGATAAATATTTTGAGAATGAAGAAGTTAAGGAGGATAAGAGAGTCAAGTTCGCTGCTACTAAGTTGAAGGGACATGCCCTCTTGTGGTGGGATAATGTCCAGGCAGACAGAAAAAGACTGAATAAATTACCCATACGAAAATGGTTAAGGATGGTAGCGAAACTGAAAGGCAGATTTCTGCCGAAAGATTACCAGGTTGAACTATGTCGGCGAGTACAAAATTTGAGACAGAAGGGTATGACTGTCAAAGACTACACGAAAGAGTTCTACCGGGTAAATCTACGTGCTGGTTCTACGGATGAGACTCCAGAAAAGACAGCACGGTATGTCAACGGTTTGAGGATGGAGATCCTTGATGAAATTAGCGTTCTTTCTCCCAGAAGTATTGAAGAAGCTTTTCAGAGTGCTGTGAAGGCTGAGGAGAAAATTAATAAGAAGCAGAATAACAGGAGAGGGAGAGGAAATGGTAGAGGACGAGGACAGTCCTACGGAAGAGGAAAGAGTGCTGCGAACAGTGAAGAAGGCAGCAGCTATAAAACTTCAGGGGCAGCAGACAAAGGAGACAGCACCAAAGGAGGTCGGTCATATCAGCGAGGACGAGGGAATGGCTGCGGAAGGGGCACTGGTTTCCAGTGCTATAGGTGTCAAAAGTGGGGACATCGATCCTTTGAATGCCCAGAAGTTGAGAAGACAGGTCAGAGAGGAACGTATATGATTCAGCCTGAAGAAGTTGAAGCGCAACCATGGGAAGTGGAAGATATGGCAGAAACGGGAGAAGCATTGCTTTTGAATAAAGTTCTGTTAAAGCCAATCAAGGAAGTGGCTGAACCAACACAGCGGAAGTCATTGTTTCGGACAGTCTATAAATCGCACGGGAAATGCTGCAAGGTGATAATAGACAGCGGGAGTACGGATAACTTGGTTGCCACTGAGATGGTAGAAAAACTGGGGTTGAAGCGGCTGAAGCACCCCACACCTTACAAGGTGTCGTGGCTATAGAAAGGCCACCAGCTGTTGGTTGACGAATAATGCGAAGTGGAGTTTCGCATTGGAAAGTACCACGATACAGTGTTCTGGGATATTATGCCCATGGACGTGTGCCACATACTGCTCGGAAGACCATGGCAGTATGACAGGAAGGTGACACACGATGGTAAAACGAATTGTTACAAGTTTACGAAGGATGGGGTCTAACACACACTCGTACCCACCAAAGAGGAAGATTCAGCAGAATCAAGTGGAACAAAGGCGTTATTAATGGGAGGAAAACAGTTCATAAAGCAAATTGATGAAACTGAAATTAATTTTGCAGTTGTGAGGAGGATGAAGCCAGTATTACTGAGCCTAGAGAAAACAGAATTGCCTAGGGAAATACAAGAGTTGTTAGAAGAATTTCAAGATATTGCGGCTGATGAGTTACTTGATAAGTTGCCTCCTAAAAGGAGCATCAGCCATCACATTGATTTTATACCAGGAGCAAGCTTACCGAACAAGGCAGCGTACAGAATGAGTCCAAAGGACAATGAAGAAGTACGCAAACAAGTATAGGAGTTGTTGGACAAGGGACTGATCAGAGAGAGTTTAAGCCCCTGTGCAGTACCTACAGTCCTTGCGCCCAAGAAGGGTGGAGAATGGCGAATGTGTACAGATTCGCGGGCTATAAACAAGATCACCATCAGATACAGGTTTCCCTTGCCTAGGATTGATGACATGATGGATTGCCTTAGTGGGGCAGCGTATTTTACGAAAATCGATCTGAAAAGTGGGTATCATCAGATCAGAATTAGAGAAGGAGACGAATGGAAGACAACCTTCAAGACCAACGAAGGACTGTACGAATGGCTGGTTATGCCGTTTGGGTTGAGTAACACTCCAAGTACCTTTATGAGACTGATGAACGAAATGTTAAAGGAATTTATTGGAAAATTCATGATAGTCTATCTGGATGATATTTTAATTTTTAGCAGGACGAAAAGAGAACACCTTCAACATATCCGAAGAGTATTCGAGAAGCTGCAGCAGAACAAACTGCTGGTAAATTTGAAGAAACGCACTTTCCTACAGAAGGAATTAATTTATCTGGGATTCGTAGTGGCGGAGAATGAGTTAAAAATGGACCCAGAGAAGATTACAACGATCATGAGTTGGCCATCACCAAAGAGTTTATTCGAGGTACGTAGCTTTCACGGTTTAGCAAGTTTTTACAGAAAATTTATTAAGAATTTTAGTGAAATCTGCGCGCCAATGCTCGAGACCATCAAAAAGGCCAGTCAACCTTTTTGCTGGACTAAAGCAGCAGAAGACAGTTTTCAACTTCTGAAGCGGAAAATAACGGAGAGGCCAATCTTGAGGCTGCCCGATTTCAGCAAACCTTTTCAGGTTCGGTGTGATGCAAGCGGGACAGCTATCGATGCTGTACTCAGTCAAGAGGATAGACCAGTGGCGTTCTTTAGTGAGAAACTAAATGAAAGTCGGCAGAAGTATTCGTCATACGACAAAGAATTCTATGCAGTGGTTCAAGCCTTGAAGCATTGGAGGCACTACTTACTAGGTAATGAGTTCGTTTTGTTCTTTGATAATTCTGTGTTACAGTACATAACACAGCAGCACAAATTGAACCATAAGCACGCGAAGTGGGTGGAGTACCTACAAAGTTTTACTTTCGTGTTGAAGCATATAAGTGGGCAAGCCAACAAAGTGGCGGATGCTTTGAGCAGAAGAGCTTTGCTCTTACAGGAAAGCGACATACAGGTGATGGGGTTTGAGTATTTGAAGGATTTGTACCAGATGGACGCGGATTTCAAGGAAGCCTTTGAGGCATGCCAAAATCCTGTCGTACGAAATACAAGCCCATGGCTGGATTTTAATTTGCAAGAAGGATTGTTATTTTGTGGTGGACAACTATGTATTTCAGACTGTTCGATGAGGGAAAATATAGTAAAAGAGAAACATAGCGGAGGTTTAGCAGGACATTTTGGCGTTGATAAAACATTGGAACAGCTAGGACATTTTTATTACTGGCCAAAAATGAGTCGGGACGTACAGAGGTATGTAACCAGGTGTAAAATCTGCCAACTGGCGAAAGGGCACAGCCAGAATACTGGGTTATATATGCCCCTACCAGTTCCAAGCAGACCTTGGGATTCAGTCAACATTGACTTTGTCCTAGGATTGCCTAGAACGCAGCGGGGTTATGATTCAGTGATGGTGGTGGTGGATAGATTTTCAAAGATGGCTCATTTTATTCCGTGCCGGAAGACTAGCGATGCCACCAATGTGGCACATCTCTTCTTCACAGAAGTAGTTCGATTACATGGCTTACCAAAAACTATAGTTTCAGACAGGGATGTAAAATTTACAGGGCATTTTTGGTGCACCCTGTGGAAAAAGCTGGGCACACAGTTAAATTTCAGTTTCGCGTATCACCCGCAGACTGATGGACAGACGGAAGTAGTGAACAGGAGTTTGGGCAACTTATTGCGAAGTTTGACAGGAGAAAACTCGCGATTGTAGGATCGAGCTCTGGCCCAGGCAGAATTCGCTTATAACGATTTGCCTAATCGGAGCACAGGTCTGAGCCCATTCCAAATCTTATATGGTATGCATCCGCGGGGAGTACATGAATTACGTGACTTAGGACAGCTGGAAAGGAGGAGTGCAGACGGGGAAGATTTTGCCGAAGCAATGAGCGAACTGCACGAGAAAGTTAAATTGAGATTACAGGACAGCACGCAGAAATATAAACAGCATGCAGACATCAAACGGCGTCAGGTACATTTCGAGATTGGAGATGAAGTGCTTGTGCATTTGCGTCGGGAACGGTTTCCTAAGGGTACGTATAACAAACTAAAGTTTAAGAAGATCGGCCCATGCAAAATTCTTCGCAAGTTTTCAGCGAATGCATATGAAATTCAGCTGCCACCTGATATAGGCATATCGCCCATATTCAACGTGGCAGACCTGTTTCCATATCATGCCCAGGCAGAATACGGAAAAATGGTACAGCCACAACGGGACACCCAGTTCGAGAGCAGTCTTTGGAAGAAACAGTTACCGTTGGTTAAGACTCATGAAATCGAAGGAATCATCAGCACACAGGTAGCCAAGAGGACGCGCAGAAAGGAGTATCTGCGTTATCTCGTCAAGTGGAAGGATCGTACAATGGAGGACAGTTCCTGGCTCGACGAAACCCAGATTCGGAAGGCGGGCTACTCGGTGGAGGAGCTCATGGAACGGAGCCATGAGATCTCTCGTTTACCCCGGCAGCCTAATGCAAGAGCATCTAGTCGACAGGGCGAAGAACGAGACAGGGCGGACAAAGTTTTTTAAGAAGATTGGGAAAGATAAACAGTTCGACAAGGGACAACAAGTCTGTCAGGTTCTTGCATTTTTATTTTTATTTTTCTACCAAATTCAACTACAGCATTTTGTTTCTGATTGGTTAATTTTTATTTATTTTACTTTACTGTAGCAACAGGTGTTAATTGTAGTTATTAGAATTAGATTAATACCAATAATGTAAACAGCAACCCTTTGTGGGACCAGAGAGACAAATTAGACAAACGAAGACAGGCAGAGTAAGTTTTAGCAACTGCCAAGCAAAACTGAAATAACATAACTGTCTGACAAACTGTAAAAGATAACTGCCTACAGTTATCAAACTACCTGTACCTATTGTATAAAGGGACATACCAAAAACCCAGAAAGGGTTCGGCAGCTAAGTAATAGAAAGAGAGAAATAAAGTATTAGAAGTCAAAATTTCCCTTCATCTAAATATTCTGTGCACAAATAGATGTATGAACGAAATACATGAGTCCTTTGCAATTAAAGATTTCTATACAAATATATTTCTGTACAAATCATTCGGCAGGCAAACACAGTGACAGAGAGTCACAGAACGAACTCAAGTATATATATACATTATCGCGTAACAAATAACATTAAAGGTAAATACAGGATCGACATTCCAAATAACCGAGTGCAAGACAAGTCAAGACGAGTGAATAGCAGGCGTGAAAAGGCGAATAAAATCGAGGAGCACAACGACCCACGGTCGAAACCGGGTAAGAAACAATACCAGAAAGTAGACATAAAATTTGCAAACTTCCAATATATATATATTACATTGCAGGCCTGTACAATTAAATGTTACATAAATGAATTTCGTGATGAGGGTTCGATGAACCGCATCACCTACTAACAGAAGTGATAGAGAACTTTAAACCACGGCTACGGGTGGGAGAACCCAACCCTCAAACGCTACAGCAACCAAATATACAGACGCCGAAACTATAGTAAAGAGCAGAAAGCCACCAGGGCATTTAAATATATAGACCATCGACACAAGCATACACAGGCAAAACTTAAGAGCCACGAAATCAACCAAGAAAGAGAACAGAACTACCGGGAGGAACATCAACCGAAGCCTGTGTGAAGAGCCACGGGACCGGTCACCTGTAACAACAGCAAAGAAGAAGGTTAGGGTTTGACGTCATAACAGAACCCTTGAACCAGAAAGTAAAGTGTAAAGTTAAAAACGAACTAGCTAGAAGTAAGGCATATATGGCTAAAGGGAGAAGGCCTAACCTGTAGGTGAACGAGACCCCAACTCACTGAAATGAGACCCTTACCTAGGAGGGGCCGAGCTTGTTAGTAATAGTCCGAGAAGCAAATAAACAAGAATAGCAGGGAACCAGTTAATTTACCTGAGCATCGAGTCGAGCGCCAGAGAAGACCAAGTTGCAGACCAACCAACTGCACATTACCAACTGAGCAAACCAGAAACCCTCAACACCAAGATTTACCATAAATTGCAGCGCCATTGGCCGAGACAAACAACAATACAGAAGGATAACTAGTCGACAGAGCATAGTCACAGAAAAACCAACAGAAAACCAAGTAAAGAGCCACAACTTACCAGTGAAATGCATGAACCAGATACGTAGGCAGAAATACAGTGTCAAACCACGACATTTAGCAAGAAACCCTCAGAAATTCAGTAGAGTATCGTCATATACAGGCAGTTATCATAGAAGCGGAGCCGAGCTCGAAACGAGGCCACAGAGCAGCGAAAACGACGGAGTAACAATGCAAATGAGCGCGAGTTGACAAGGGAAAAGGGTGATAGAGAGATTAGGGTTTCAGCAAACTCGAGGCAGACAGGTGTCATAGCGAGGACGGGCAAGTACCGGGAGGTGGATTAACAATCACCTTCGCATTCAATTACCAAATTGAACCCAAAATATCAGCAATCAAACCATAATCAATAACATATATCAGTGAAGTACCGTGAGGGAGTGAGCTGGCGTGGGACTGTGTGGACGGGCCACATCAATTGGTATCAGAGCCAAGTTTTTTTTATTTTATTTACATTTATTATTTAGAGGAAGACGGCAGAAGGACAAGCGCCAAGACGAGGGCGTGGAAGAGGTGCATGTAGGGGAGCAGATGAAGGATTAAGAGATCAGATCAGAGTTCTTACAGCTCGCTTGGGAGCAGTGGAAGTGGGTAGACGAAGAGACCCAGAATTGGGAGATGACAGTGAGGAAGAAACAGTAGCTGCTGCAGACGCTTCTGACGAAGAAGCTCCAGAATTGAGACTGCTGCATTCAATCTTATTGGCCAGCAGCAAGCCAAAGAGAGAATTTTCAAATTACGATGGTAGTCTGTCTGTTGATATCCTACTAGATTGGATAAGCGAACTAGATAAATATTTTGAGAATGAAGAAGTTAAGGAGGATAAGAGAGTCAAGTTCGCTGCTACTAAGTTGAAGGGACATGCCCTCTTGTGGTGGGATAATGTCCAGGCAGACAGAAAAAGACTGAATAAATTACCCATATGAAAATGGTCAAGGATGGTAGCAAAACTGAAAGGCAGATTCTGCCGAAAGATTACCAGGTTGAACTATGTCGACGAGTATAGAATTTGAGACAGAAGGGTATGACTGTCAAAGAGTACACGAAAGAGTTCTACCGGGTAAATCTACGTGCTGGTTATACGGATGAGACTCCAGAAAAGACAGCACGGTATGTCAACGGTTTGAGGATGGAGATCCTGGATGAAGTTAGCATTCTTTCTCCCAGAAGTATTGAAGAAGCTTTTCAGAGTGCTGTGAAGGCTGAGGAGAAAATTAATAGGAAGTATAATAACAGGAGAGGGAGAGGAAATGGTAGAGGACGAGGACAGTCCTATGGAAGAGGAAAGAGTGCTATGAACAGTGAAGAAGGCAGCAGCTCAAAAACTTCAAGGGCAGCAGACAAAGGAGACAGCACCAGAGGAGGTCGGTCATATCAGCGAGGACGAGGGAATGGCCGCGGAAGGGGAACTGGTTTCCAGTGCTATAGGTGTCAAAAGTGGGGACATCGATCCTTTGAATGCCCAGAAGTTGAGCAGACAAGTCAGAGAGGAACGTATATGATTGAGCCTGAAGAAGCTGAAGCGCAACCACAGGAAGTGGAAGATATGGCAGAAACGAGAGAAGCATTGCTTTTGAATAAAGTTCTGTTAAAGCCAATCAAGGAAGTGGCTGAACCAACACAGCGGAAGCCATTGTTTCGGACAGTCTGTAAATTGCATGGGAAATGCTGCAAGGTGATAATAGATAGCGGGAGTACAGATAACTTGGTTGCCTCTGAGATGGTAGAAAAACTGGGGTTGAAGCGGCTGAAGCACCCCACACCTTACAAGGTGTCGTGGCTACAGAAAGGCCACCAGCTGTTGGTTGACGAACAATGCGAAGTGGAGTTTCGCATTGGCAAGTACCACGATACAGTGGTCTGCGATATTATGCCCATGGACGTGTGCCACATACTGCTCGGAAGACCATGGCAGTATGACAGGAAGGTGACACACGATGGGAAAACGAATTGTTACAAGTTTACGAAGGATGGGGTCAAACACACACTCGTACCCATCAAAGAGGAAGATTCAGCAGAATCAAGTGGAACAAAAGTGTTATTAATGGGAGGAAAACAGTTCATAAAGCAGATTGATGAAACTGAAATTAATTTTGCAGTTGTGAGGAGGATGAAGCCAGTATTACTGAGCCTAGAGAAAACAGAATTGCCTAGGGAAATACAAGAGTTGTTAGAAGAATTTCAAGATATTGCGGCTGATGAGTTACCTGATAAGTTGCCTCCTAAAAGGAGCATCAGCCATCACATTGATTTTATACCAGGAGCAAGCTTACCGAACAAGGCAGCGTACAGAATGAGTCCAAAGGACAATGAAGAAGTACGCAAACAAGTACAGGAGTTGTTGGACAAGGGACTGATCAGAGAGAGTTTAAGCCCCTGTGCAGTACCTACAGTCCTTGCGCCCAAGAAGGGTGGAGAATGGCGAATGTGTACAGATTCGCGGGCTATAAACAAGATCACCATCCGATACAGGTTTCCCTTGCCTAGGATGGATGACATGATGGATTGCCTTAGTGGGGCAGCGTATTTTACGAAAATCGATCTGAAAAGTGGGTATCATCAGATCAAAATTAGAGAAGGAGACGAATGGAAGACAGCCTTCAAGACCAACGAAGGACTGTACGAATGGCTGGTTATGCCGTTTGGGTTGAGTAACGCTCCAAGTACCTTTATGAGACTGATGAACGAAATGTTAAAGGAATTTATTGGAAAATTCGTGATAGTCTATCTGGATGATATTTTAATTTTTAGCAGGACGAAAAGAGAACACCTTCAACATATCCGAAGAGTATTCGAGAAGCTGCAGCAGAACAAACTGCTGGTAAATTTGAAGAAATGCACTTTCCTACAGAAGGAGTTAATTTATCTGGGATTCGTAGTGGTGGAGAATGAGTTAAAAATGGACCCAGAGAATATTACAGCGATCATGAGTTGGCCGTCACCAAAGAGTTTATTCGAGGTACGTAGCTTTCACGGTTTAGCAAGTTTTTACAAAAAATTTATTAAGAATTTTAGTGAAATCTGCGCGCCAATGCTAGAGACCATCAAAAAGGCCAGTCAACCTTTTTGCTGGACTAAAGCAACAGAAGACAGTTTTCAACTTCTGAAGCAGAAAATAACGGAGAGGCCAATCTTGAGGCTGCCCGATTTTAGCAAACCTTTTCAGGTTCGGTGTGATGCAAGTGGGACAACTATTGGTGCTGTACTCAGTCAAGAGGACAGACCAGTGGCGTTCTTTAGTGAGAAACTAAATGAAAGTCGGCAGAAGTATTCGACATACGACAAAGAATTCTATGCAGTGGTTCAAGCCTTGAAGCATTGGAGGAACTACTTACTAGGTAATGAGTTCGTTTTGTTCTCTGATAATTCTGCGTTACAGTATATAACACAACAGCACAAATTGAACCATAAGCACGCCAAGTGGGTGGAGTACCTGCAAAATTTTGCTTTCGTGTTCAAGCACATAAGTGGGCAAGCCAACAAAGTGGCAGATGCTTTAAGCAGAAGATCCTTGCTCTTACAGGAAAGCGGCATACAGCTGATGGGGTTTGAGTATTTGAAGGATTTGTACCAGATGGACGCGGATTTCAAGGAAGCCTTTGAGGCATGCCAAAATCCTGTCTTAAGGAATACAAGCCCATGGCTAGATTTTAATTTACAGGAAGGATTGTTATTTCGAGGCGGACAGCTATGTATTTCGGATTGTTCGATGAGGGAAAATCTAGTGAAAGAGAAACATAGTGGAGGTTTAGCAGGACATTTTGGCGTTGATAAAACACTGGAACAGCTAGGACATTTTTATTATTGGCCGAAAATGAGTCGGGACGTACAGAGATATGTAACCAGGTGTAAAATCTGCCAACTAGCGAAAGGGCACAGCCAGAATACTGGGTTATATACGCCCCTACCAGTTCCAAGCAGGTCGTCGGATTCAGTCAGCATTGAATTTTTCCTAGCATTGCCTAGAACGCAGCGGGGATATGATTTAGTGATGGTGGTGGTGGATAGATTTTCAAAAATGGCTCATTTCATTCCGTGCCGGAAGACGAGCAACGCCACAAACGTGGCACATCTCTTCTTCACAGAAGTAGTTTGATTACATGGCTTACCAAAAACTATAGTTTCAGACAGGGATGTAAAATTTACAGGGCATTTTTGGCGCACCCTGTGGAAAAAGCTGGGCACACAGTTAAATTTCAGTTCTGTGTATCACCCGCAGACTGATGGACAGACATAGGTAGTGAACAGGAGTTTGGGCAACTTGTTGCGAAGCTTCACAGGAGAAAACTCGCGATTGTGGGATCGAGCTCTTGCCCAGGCAGAATTCGCTTATAACGATTCACCTAATCGGAGCGAAGGTATTAGCCCATTCCAAATCTTATATGGTATGCATCCGCGGGGAGTACATGAATTACGCAGTTTAGGACAGCTAGAAAGGAGGAGTGCAGACGGGGAAGATTTTGCCGAAGCAATGAGCGAACTGCACGAGAAAGTTAAATTGAGATTACAGGACAACACGCAGAAATATAAGCATCATGCAGACATAAAACGACGTGAGGTACATTTTTAGATTGGAGACGAAGTCCTTGCGCATTTGCGTCGGGAACGGTTTCCTAAGGGTACGTATAACAAACTGAAGTTTAAGAAAATCGGCCCATGCAAAATTCTTCGCAAGTTTTCAGCGAATGCATATGAAATTCAGCTGCCACCTGATATAGGTATATCACCCATATTCAACGTGGCAGACCTGTTCCCATATCATGCCCAGGCGGAAGACGAAAGAATGGTACAGCCACAACGGGACACCAAGTTCGAGAGCAGTCTTTGGAAGAAACAGCTACCGTCGGTCAAGACCCATGAAATCGAAGGAATCATCAGCACACAGGTAGCCAAGAAGATGTGCAGGAAGGAGTATCTGCGTTATCTCGTCAAGTGGAAGGACCATCCAATGGAGGACAGTTCCTGGCTCGACGAGACACAGATTCGGAAGGCGGGCTACTCGGTGGAGGAACTCATGGAACGGAGCCATGAGATCTCTCTTTTACCCCGGCAGCCTGATGCAGGAGCATCTGGTCGACAGGGTGAAGACCGAGAAAGGGCGGACAAAGTTTCTGAAGAAGATTGGGAAAGATGAACAGTTCGACAAAAGGACAGCAAGTCTGTCAGATTTCTTACGTTTTTTATTTAATTTCTTCCAAAGTCAACTACAGCATTAGATTCTGTTAGTTAATTTTTATTTATTTTACTTTACTGTAGCAACAGGTCTTAATTATAGTTGGTAGAATTAGATTAATATCAATAAGCAATGTAAACAGCAAACCCTTGTGGAACAAAGAAGACAAAGTAAACAAATGAATAGACAGGTAAAGTAAGTTTATAGTAACTGCCAGGCAAACTGTAATAGAATAACTATCTGACAAACTGTAAGGAATAACTATCTACAGTTATCTAACTGCCTATAACTATTGTATAAAAGGACAGACAAAATAACCCAGAGGGGTCCAGTAGCTAAGCAATTTGAAAAGAGAATTAGAGAAATATATATCAAATTTCCTTCATCTAAAATTATGTGCACAAGTAGACATACGAATGGAATACATAAGTCCTCTGTATTACAAATTTCTATATAGATTTCTGTACAATTAATTCGTTGCAGGCAAACACAGTGACAGAGACTCACAAAAAGTTCACATATATATTATTGCATATCCAATATCGTTGCAGGCAAACACAGTGACCGATATTCCAAATACCACAAGTCTAAAGATAAGCCAAGACCGAGAGTGAGCAATAGGCGGAAAGAAGCGAACAGTGTCGAAGAACACAACGACCCACAGTCGAAACCAGGTAAGCAACAGCATCAAACTTAATCATAGATTACATATCACTGTATAATACATTGCAGGCTTGTCGAATTTAAAATTACATGAATGAACTGTGCGACGAGGGTTCGATGAACCGAACAATCAACTAACAGAACCTACAGCAACCCTCCACACCACAGCTACGAGTTGGAATAGCCAAACATTAAATGCTACAACTATTAATCATACAGACGCAAGTAACTACAGCAAGAACAGAGAGCCACGGAAGCATCCAATATATAGACTACAGACACAAGCAGACACAGCCAAAACAAAGAGCCACGAAATCAACCAAGATAAGAACAGAGCTACCCGAGAGAAATATCGACCGAAATCTTTGCGAGAGCTACGGAACCGGTCACCTGCAACCATTACAAAGGAGTTAAGTTAGGGTTTGTTACCAAAATAAAACCCTCGAACCAGAAACGAAGCCGTCAAGCTAAAAACGAATTAGCAAGAAGCGAAGCCGTTTATGGCTAAAGGGGAGAGCCATACCTGAAAGTGAACCGAGTCCACAACTCACCGAAATGAAGTGAAACCCTGACCACGGAGGGGCCGAGTATTGTTAGACACAGCTCGAATAGCAAACAAGGAACTATAGCAGGGAACAAGTGAATTACCTGAGCACAGAGCCGAGCGCCAGAGAAATACCAGGTTGCAGACCAACGAACTGCACATTGTCAACTGGGCAAACCAGAAACCCTCAACACCAGCATTCACCACAAAATTATAGCGCCATTGACCGAGACAAACTGTAAATACAGAAGTAGAACCAGTCGACTGAGCATAGACACGAAAAACAAGCCAAATGCTAAGTAAAAGAACCATAACTCACCAGTAAAGCCTGAACCGGATACACGGATGAAAAGACAGTGAAAAACCATATCGTTTATCCATTAACCCTTCATAAATTCAACAGTGTGTCAACACAGGCGTAGAACAACCAGAGGCGGAGCCGAGCATCAGAGCAGAACCACAGAGCATCAAAACGACGAGGTGAAAATGACAAATGAGCGCGAATTGACAAAGTGAAAAGGGAATAAGTGAGAATTAGGGTTTGGCAGCTTCGAGGAGGACAGGTGTCGCAACAAGGACAGGTAAGTACCGTGGGTTGATTAATAATCACCTACCGCATCAATTGCAATCAAACCATATTCAATATCTGAATATTAGCGAAGGACCACGAAGGATTGTGCTGGCATGGGACCACGTGGGCTGGCCACATCAAACAAGAAAATCAACAGTAATATACAATTTGATTTTGCACTATCTTTTTACATTTATCCTTGCATCCTTGTTGACACATCTTAATCGTTATGGGCTAGAATTTTCATGAGTCTCTAGTGCTAGTTTCAAGACTAGATTTATTGCTATGAAATTTTTCTATGATCTCAAGTTGAATAGAATATCAATTTTAGCCTTCTCTATTCGTGTCTTTCTAAGGAAGAGAATGGTCATTTATTTCTCTTCCTCATCCACATATGAGCTTCTTTCCAACTAGTTACCTGAATCTATGGCCATGAGATTATTCTTCTTAGAATATTTCTTTTGGTTCTTTGGGTTTAGCTCTAGATACAACTTCCAACACTTCTTCTGTATAAGACCAAAAATGTTATAGTGGTTATAGTTGTTGCTACGATATATTCACTAGTGTGTTATCACTGTTATATTTTTTCTTTCCCATTCTAGGAAGCTCTATGGTGCTCTTTCTACTTTGACCTAGTTGTTTTTCCTTATTTTATATTATTATTGTGCCTGTACATAATCCCCATTCTTCGTTATGGGTTTAAACAACATTTGTTTCTTGCATTGATGGTTCTTTATAACCCCCATATACTTGAGAAACATGTATGGTTCTTTGTGGAGATACTAAAAATTATCTCCATCTTCCTAAATTTCGTGGTGTACTCCTATACACTCAGCACTTATATCTACCCAAGGTAATTCTTCTAGATCCATTGTTCTCACACATACCCAATATGGTAAAACTACTTGATGAGGATATTGAAATCTTCCCACTTAATCACTACAGGGTATCCCTCTAGTCTGAAGGTTTTCGTATGGATTTCCCACCAAGTTACGGAATGTCCCTATAATATCAAATGCTAAAATCAAATTTTAGGTCCCTCATCTGTGTGGTCAACTCTAAAATAAACCTCTAACAAATATAATTAGTGATTTAACTTCAAAGAATTAATCTCACCTTGATATGGCTTAATGTAGAGTTTTTCTTCCGTCTTGAACGATAATTGTGAATGGTTCATGCCACTTGAATTGGGTTGTTCCTTTTCATGTTATTTCTTAGATTTTCTCTTTGGTTAATCCATGTCCCTGATTTCCCCTCTAAACTGACCTCTAAGTTGGAGCCTCCATCTTCTCCTATTTTTAAAATTTTCACTAGAGTTTCCATAAGAAGCTTCATGTTTCCATAATTAAACAATTCAAATATAATAATTAACTAAAAAAATTATTCACTAATAACTATATAAATATAAATCAAATACCAGAAAATATAAGATAGAATATAGAACAATAATGGTATTAATTTAATTTAATATTAAGATAATTTAATATAATTATTTATTAAATAAATTAAATATTTAAAATAAGAAAATCAAATATTTAAAAAGATAAAATGAAAACAATTTATATAAAAATTTAAAAAGAGTTCAAAAATTAAAGTTTAAAATGTATAATGATATGAGAATGATTAGAATATATTAATTATAAAATTCATATATAAAATTAATAGCAAATTGAAAACACGTCCGTAAAAAAGGAGGCTGTCGGAAAGAGATAATGGCATGCAGACATCAATGAAAACAAAGAAGTTACATACAGACGTCCCCTGAATTTTAGTCGGTGAACGATGGCATTGTTATTTCGAGACATAAAAAAAATGAATTTTATTGTTATGTTGGCATTGTCAGTGAACGATGGCATTGGTCTTGTCCTACAGTTACTTCATATCACACAAATCGAACAATGACTACAGTTATATAAAGCAATGATTACAGTTATATAAAAGTACTTTGTTGGATATAGGTCTCCATTGTTTAGAAGCATAGGGTCCATTTTGATATGCTAGTAGTGGGAGAGTATCCAATCTCTATATTCTTCTCGGTGGAAACTGAGGGCAAACCGTCGTGGAATTAGAATGGTGATCGACGTAATTTCCTTAAGTAAAGTGACCCAAATATTGAAGGTCTAGAAGCAAAGCCACTCAGCCGAATATGTTCTTGCCCTCACACACCCCACTAGAACCCTATTTGAAGTATCCACCACTTTTCCCATAATGATACCTTCCCCAAATCTAAGATTGATGCCCTTTCTGAAGGCCTTGACACACTTACTCTTCCTGGCCTTACTAGTCTATGTAGTTGTCGAATGGTCTAGGAAGGGGTTGTGATTGCCTTGTGAGTCCATATGTGGAGAAGGGGAGGAGTTCCGAGGGTTAACTACTAGAATATTGAAGCTGGCAGAGGGAATAGGAAAATTCCCCTAAAAAGAGGTAGGGTTAGGGTTGTTGTCCAGTGTGGAGTGAGGGATAGAGGATATCCTAGATTATGACAACCCTAAAGAAATGGGAATGCCAAACAATACAAGGTGAAGGGATGCCTCAGGCAAAATGGAATCAAAGTTAGGGGAGGGTGCAATGCAAGCAGCAAGAAGGTTGAGCGTAGTAGGAGAGAGTGGAGGGAAGTCAAGCCTACGAGATGCAATGGGGGGAGTAGAAGCTGATAGGTAGGGAACATATGGTTTAGAAAGCTCAATGACAGACAACAGGCCTATCCACAGGTGAAACAATGTGAAATGAGGACCAGAACTTGACATAGTATGAGGGAGTGCCCAAATCGGCTCATAGGGATTTGAGTTGGTGGAATAATCGAGAAATTCTAACTCCATTCCAATTGTTGTAGACAAAATCAGGGATGGAAGTAACGGTTGTAGAATGGGTAGGGAACTAGTCCAGAAGACGTGACGGTGAGCTCCTCACTGTAGGAAAATGGCAAAAGCAATGATGACGACAATAAAACGTCGGACCGCCTGCTACCCTAGACCCTTTGGTGCTTCAGTGTAGAGCACCATCTTCCTTTCCTATCACAGTGGGGAATTGTTCATCATCATCTTGTATTTTCATCAAAATGGTTTTTTGTTGTAAAAGGTTGATGATATAATCATGGGACAAAAAAATACTCCCTAAAATGACTCAGTTTTTATGCAGAAACTCAGAATGGAAATGAACTATAGATATGTTTGGCCTCCTAAAGTGCTGGAAGAAAAATATTGGTAGAGAAATGTGTGTCAATATAAAAATATACCATTGGATTTTCCTGTTTAGCATTCCTATATCTATATTCTTAAGTGTTCTTACTAGGAATTGTGAAAAAAATATCACAATAGATGTTGTGAAGGGAACTATTGACTGTATTTGTTTTCTTTACTTTATTTGAAAATGTTATTACAACTGCTTAGACAATCTCTGTGTATTTAATTAGGATGCATAAATAGCGATATTCATTGTAATGGATGTTTCTTTCATAACTATATAATTTTTTCTAAATTTATTGCAATGATCAAAATATGTTTTTATCCTACTTTATAATCCATTTGAAATAAACGAAAATTTTCTCGATTGGGTTTAACATATTCTAGAAAGAAAGACAATGCCCAAAGTGAATGACATTCAAAATGATGTGACATTATCCGCTTCAATAAATATTGTTACACCCACAATTCTGAAAATGGTCTTTACATATAGATTATTTTTTAACCAAGTTTTAGAGAATGATAGAATAATTATTTTCATACTCTATTTCAAAAGAGTTAATGTGAATCTCAAACCAAAGAATACAAATAAATGTTGGGTGTGGAGCCTAATTATCTTCTTTATTCAGAGGTATCCCCACATTGGACCCCAGTTCATAATGCCGCCCGTAGAATGTATGTCGCTAGGGGCATCCGCCGGGGGGGTGGTGACGATGATTATTTGGATCCCCCCTGGTGGGGGATTGGGGGTAGTGAACCCCAAGCTAAAAATAGATGTCAAATTTCCTTGTAAAATGTTGTAATTTTGTATAATCTGGGTCATTCATTAGGCGAAGATATGACGGTAGAAGTTATGTTTAATTTAGTGTTTTTTTCCTAGAAGGAAACCCCTCGCTATATATGAGGGAATTGTATTGCATCTATGTAGCTCTATATTCTGAGTGAGAAAGAGAGAGGAGATTGTGTGAGAGAAAAAAGGGAATTACAATGGATTTTTTGTAGCTTGTATCTCTTCACTTTGCTAGATAATATAAAAGGAAGGATTGGCTGTTTCTCCATGGACATAACCCAAATTGGGTGAACCACGTATATATGTGTGTCTCTTGTTTTGTGTGTTTGTATTTCTGCAATATATTTTATGTATTCCATTGCTCTGTAATATATAATTTTCTAACAATAGAAAATAAAAAAAAAACATTACATCTACAATACTATTATTTCCATAAACGAGAAACAATAAACAGGACACTGGATGTGATGGTTGCATTTCAAATATCTCTCAACACCGTGATGGAATGAATTCTTGAAGAAGTAAATACAAAAAGGTCACATGTATTCTTTCATATCTATGCTTACAAACTTTGATCTATCTATCAGGATTTCACTCAAGATTTTCACAATGCCTTAATAAACACTAAATGTACATAAAAACAAGAATTAGTGTGAAGGAATGTTTAGTATATGCTATATTTATTATATTGTGATTGCAATTAAAACTAACAAATCCACCTAAAGTATCGTTGGTGAGTGTTGATAGGTATCAACAGCAGAAGTTAAATCAGTTCCATCTAGGGAATGGATGGTGAAGTCTCTGGGCGTGGACCAACTCCAGCTCCATTATACTTCTCGGCGTGGATTTTCTCAACTACTTGGCCAAGCTTGACCATGTCCTTGCGCTTTGGGACAACCATACAATGGCCGAAATAGTTAGCAGTTCCTTCTTCCTCTTGTTGGAATAGTTGGCACTTCGTCTTAAGAACACATCTGTGGAATGGGTTGTAGGATAATAGTTAACAATAAGATGAATTCATTGTTGAATGTTGGGGACTCAAAAGGAAGACAATGATTTGATGTATCCCACTATTTAATCATGTATGTCCCATCCAATTCCATAATAATACACATATCAATGTAACAAGCCTTTGGCTCCCTCCCATTCCATCTTTCTCCTTTTTCTATGCAAGAAGTCTTTGTTAATTTTACCATTGTAAAATAAACTAAAATAAAGGTCTATGCTCCCGCCTTATGGTGTTTCTTTGCGACATATGGTGGAACTGCTAGTTAACAAAATATCATATGAACAAGTTTCATTTGAAATGAGTTTTGGTTTTTTCGGCACGTGATATCGAAAATACATGGCTCTAGTCCATGGTATTGTACATACCCTATTTATAGATTAAGAAACTTCATAATAAAGTGGATCTAAATCTTCATGGATAAAAATCTTTTTCCATTCTTTCTTAAATGAATATATGTTCATCTTATAATCATAATGATAATAATAATAATGTTAATTTCATAAAATTTGAAATTTTAGCAACCTATGATGTATGATGAAGTAAATGTTTTGGTCTTTATTATGGATTGATAATTACTAACATTCACTAACCATTTAATTTATATAATTGTGCTAGTATGTAAATTTCTATTCAAAATGTGTTATTTTTTTTTAATATTGATAATTTAAATAAATTTTAAATATTTTAAAGCTACTTTAATACTAAAGGTTTTAAATATTTGAAAATACATTTTATAGTGAATTACTCGTGTGTTTACCTCTTTTTGCTAATCATATGGGGAGTGAGATAATTTATCTTATTTTGGTTATTGGGTTTGTGTGTTTAGTATAGAGTTTTCTCTTCAAAATAACATGCACACTTTACTTTGTATGGTTTGAATTGTAGAAACAATTTTCATTGTTTTTTTCTTATTGCTTCGCCTTGCTCTTTTATTTGTTGTTGCAATTTTAGATATATTTTCTTAGTTTATTTATAATTTTTATACAATATTGAACAACTAAAAGTTTATCCTAGGAGACTAGAAAAAAAATTCATAGTTAAAAGAATGTATTCCTTAGACGAAACTATTCTCCAAATTTGCATCCTTGTATTTTCCAAACAACTAACACACGTTTCAAGGCATGGGACAATGAGCAAGTATTTCTGGTACCAAAACATGTTCTTAATACAGGCTCAGTTGAAAGGATGTTGGTAGGAGGACTGTCATCACAACAAGCGACATCAACACAAATATCATTAGCAAGGGAACATATTTAGGTATTTTCCTCTTAATAAATCTTCCTTTGTCCCTAAATCATAAATGGAGAAAGAACCTAGGAGTTTTGAAAATGTGGTAAGAAAGAAAAAATCCAGGAAAAAGCCCTCCTTGGATGTTGATTTCATTGGAAAATATCATGTAATTGAAATGAAATGTTATCCAAGAAGATGGTGGAAAAATTAAGCAAGGTTACCAATAATCCTAAGGAGTAATCCCACTAGTTATAAGAAACATGGGAAAGAATGATATAATGAATGAAGTGAAGAAACAATAATGGTGGAGACAATAAAGACACATAAATGGATTAAGACGTTAGGGACCTAACAAACTTAGAGGAATGTGAAGATATGGAGCTTAGCAAGCTTGATTCACAATATTTAGTATTAGAATGGGATGGGAAATAGACTGAGTCAATATTGAATCAATAAATTTAAATTTTGACAAAAGCCTTGATAAAAAAAGGATAATTTTAGGAATAAAAATTATAATGTAAGCATCACTAGTCTATCTCTTTAGCAGTTGAAACTAAAACACTAAAATAATGATAAAAATAGGAAAATAGAATAAAAGGTTGTATAAAGAAGAACTAAGAAACTTCTACAAGAGTTGAGAGAAATGCCAGTCAATTTAAGAATAATGGCATTGATGATGAACATGTTCCACCCCACCCGCTCAAATGCCCAAAGAATATACAATCATAAATTATCAGACGAATGAATGAAAAAAACAAATATTTATTAAAAATAAAATTCTGAAAGAAAAGCCAACTATGGCTATTCTATAGGAAACAAAGTGCTCATTTGATATGCTGTCTAAAATTGATACTACTTGTTCAATAAACTATAGCTCAATAATATTAGATGTACATGAGGCATCAAGGGGAATTACTTTATTATACATCCACCATGAGATTATGCTTTCAAACACTTTTTCCACTCAAAGATTTGTCACAGTAAAGTATCAACTAATATGGTTGACATAAATGGGCTTCATTTCCATTGTTTATGGACCCAATCTAACTAGGAATATATGTTTTTCTTTTTTCACAGTATTCAACCCATCCCTTATATTATAGGACATGGTTACCCATTTGTGGAACAATATTTATGGTTGAATCCTTGGATGAAAATAGGGGAGGTTGATACGGATCTCGGCGTCTAAGATTTAGAAACCATAAATGCTTACAAAGAGTAGGAGAGAGAAAATACAAATATGCTTTGAAACAATTCTTATAAAAACTTTAAATAGAAAATACACACAATAAATACGTAACAATATGTGAAAATAAAATAATTCTTTATTAAATGGAGAAATCATTTATCCTACATTTTGAAGGACATATTTGTCCTTTTACAAGGTGACGCCCATTATTTATGGTATTCTAGGTGCCTTCTTGAGTTACAACTTACAATACCATGGGTAAATACCATGTGTGGATACTACTTTCCATTAGGATCAAGTTTTTTCCCTTAGGAAGAAATGGTTCCCATTGTGTCAAGTTCCCTTGTGAGAAGCTTTTGTTTAATATGAGCCAATGAATATAAGGGTTTTGCGTGGTTGACCCATAATCATGGTGAGAAAAGGTCAAAGGATATAGTATCCTATAATGCTTATGGGCTAACTTTGATATTGATAGTGTCTAGCCTAGAAAATGAACATCAATGGAAAGGGTGTTTTGTAGTTGATCCATAAACATTGGTTTGTAGGTGACCCACAACTGTCACAAATGAAGGTCAAGAGGTATTGATACCCCATGACACTTGTGGGCCAACTCTGATACAAATAGTGTATGGATAGGCCCTAGATGGTAAAATCTCCATTGACATGGGTCTATGATGGAAGTTTCCCCTAGAAGGTTATAGTTAGAAATGTCTTCATCTTGTTGTGTATGATGTCAAAAGTTTTCACCCAACTAGTACCAATGACAAAATCCTTCTGTTGGAGGGGGTCAAGAATGATAATCTTCCATTGGAATGGGCTACAAAAAAAATATTCCATTGAGAAGGGAAAATATCGTAAGTATTCGATTGGAAAAGGATTTGGAAATGGAAAACCTTTGAAATCTTACATAGGTGAGGGGTTTGGAAACATCAAAAATATTCCAATGGAATTCTTAGTGTTGTGCGTAGAGATCCAAAATATTCCACTCATTTTGGATGTGATTTGAAAGTTGACCTAAAATATTCAACATGTATTAGCTACAGTATGAAGAAATAAGAGGCTCTTCACTCTCGGATCTCATGGATAGGCAGTGGGAAACACATCATTGGTAGAATATATACATGAACCAAATGCATGGATCATTTTCTGGAACCCTGCCACATGACATCCATAACTTTCATTACCCCTATTATGGAGCACAAACTCACCATGCACTATGGCCAGCATTTTTTGTTTTGTGAACATGTATTTCTATGAAAGAATTTTAACCTCTTGAAACATGTGGGTGGTGGCTAAAATCTTGGATGGTATGATATGAAATATAATGAATCCATTCACACCATTTCCTATGACATTCATGGAGACTATGACGTCACTCATGTTGATGTAATTGTAACCTTAAAAGCTATAAATCCTTGGATTTTATATTCTTGAGAGGTGAGAGAGGGACCCTGTGCTTAGCATAGTGGTCACCCTTTTGCCAGGTATCTTGGCAAGAAAAGGGCCAGTTTGAATGTTGGGGAGAACCATGAGCACTCTAGAGGCTTGACAGGTAGTGAGCCAAGCATAGGCCCTATCCATGGTATCCTCCACATCATTATAATGTTCAACATTGTAGTCTAGGGTGTGGGGAATGATTAGAAAATAGAAGAAAATCCTAGATTATTTGTGCATCTTCTCCTCCCAAGCATATGTTACGTATCCATCCTTAATTTATGCATGGCTATAATCTCTCGATTCTTGGTGGGTGAGGTAGTATTTCACGGTGGAATCAATAAAGGAAACAACATAATGAGGTTTATTGAGGTCTTTGAGCATGTACCATTGCTTCTTGGGAGAACCATCTTTAAGAAATATGTAGGCTTGTAGCTTGGCCATGAGGCCATGGCTCCACCAGATTAGAACCTAGACTAGTGTTTTTTTCTTACAAAAAAACTTATGCAATCCATTCTTTCCATTATCGAAGGGCACATAAAGATTAACATCAATTCCAATCTACAATTACTCCACCACATATCTTGTTTGGGGCATGTCATCATTATGTTACTCCATCTTAGAGCTTCCTACAACCCTTCTAATGACAACCAGAACCATGGGGTTTGATCCTTTTCCCCTTACTGATGATTTGAGGAAATAAAAGGCACAACCCTCGCCAAGGAGAAAATTTAATCTTCCATCTAAATAATAACTAGAATCTCATAGCAATGGCTTAGACATACATTTATTATATCAACCTGGCTCTCATACCACATATCTAGATCATAAGGGATATGATCTAGGAACAATCAATAATGAAAGAAAGTAGGAGAGAAAGAATATAAATATGCCATGCAACTATTCTTAGAAAAACCTTGAAGAAAAAATACACACACTGAATACCTAACTATATATGAAAAAAATATAATTCTTTATTATATGGCTAAATCATTTACCCTACAATGTGAAGGAACCATTTGTCATTTTACCAAGTTAGGCCTTTTATTTATAGTATTCTCGTTGGATTCTTGAGTTACAATAGCACAGGTGGATACTGTGGATGGATACCATGGGTGGATTCCACTTTCTATTCAAATCATAGGTATGAGATGACCAGATGTAGATTTGTGGTTTTTTGAAGTCAGTAATTGAAGCCTAATTTTAGTTGAAATTGAAAAATCCAATGAAACTCACACCCAGGATAATAGAAGAGGGGTCCTTCATCACATAAGCTCTAAACTAGATGAATTTCCTTTTCAGAATATTTAATGATCATAAGGCCAATAAGTTTCTTGGAAGCATGGGCTTGAATCGTTGACCAATAAGTTTGAAACTAGATTAGACATGAATCCCAAAAATTATTGATTTAATTTTGAAGCGTTTTAGCTCAATAATCCATATGTCTAGCAGAATTTAGCTAAATAGTGGAAAGAAGCTCCAATGAGAAAATGTACCACAACATATCACTTCTAGCAAAATTTAAATCACGTCAGATTATCTATGACAATGCAATAAAGATGACTTCAAATATATTTTTTAATTGTAGAAGGATTTGATTGAGCAAAATGGAGCATGTTTAGTGTAATATCATCCTCAAAGTTAGAACAAGCGAACTTATTTCCAATGGCTTCTTCTTGATCTTCGTAAATGGGTCACCCTCAACATTCATTCCACCTTGTGGAGTCATACAAGGGGGCCCACTATCCCACACTTTTTTTTCTAATTGAAGAAGTATTGAGTTGAAGTATTAAGGGTATGGCACCATAAAAAAAGACTAAGGGTATGAAACTTCATGGGTATGATAGAATTGCATCTGATCAACAATTTGTAGATTAACTCTTCTTGTGTTTGCACCAATTATAGGAAAATCTCTTGCCTTCGAATAGGTCCTTGAATACTTTATGGTAGCCTTTGGCACAAGTATAAACCATGGTAAGTTGCAAATAGTCCTCTTCAATTCTTTTATTATTATTCAATTACATATGTGGAAAGATCTTGGATATCAATGAATTTCCCTTCAGTCTAAATACGTGGTTGCTCTACTTGTTAAGAATTCCCTTTGGTATGCCTCATGGGAATATCTTCATCTTTACTTAGTTCTTTTTTACATAATCCTTGTTATCGTCGTAAAATGATTGTATGATAAATTAACCATGTTATAGTTGAGATAACTGGTAACATTTTTGCATTTTGAAAACCAACCTGCAAAATTGTTAATCTCAAATGTATAGTTAAATTATTAATATCAAAAAAAAGATTAACAAGTTTGACCATTTTAAACATTAAATCTATTGTTAATCAATTTTCCCATATTTGTAATTGGAAAATTTCTATTTTTATTTTGATTAATGACTTTTTACTTTCTAATTTGGATGTTAACGTGAAATAAACGTTAACCTACTCTAACAATGACACTCCCAACTTGAAAACGACCATCATCCATGTCAGCAATGTGGGCACCACGGGAGAAAGCATTTAAAACAAAAATTTATGTGAGTAAAAGGTCGTGGAGCGTATCGGAGGTTATCGATGGCAGGTGCATAAAACGGCTATCATGTGAATTGAAAAATGCATAGCCGTTGTGGACACTAGAAATAGGTAAATAAGGTTTGAACTTACGATCGAGAGAGCTGGTAGAAAAGCTGGTTGGTGCACATCTGCGTGGGAGTTGCTGCTTAACCACTTGGCATCCAGAGGGAGAATGCAGACCCATACATAGCGTGGGTGCCACTAAATGAATGTGAGGGGACTACATAGAATTTCGAAGGGATCCATGGAAATTTTTGTAAATTGTAGGATGCAGAGCGGGATCACATGGAGTAGGAGCATGGTGGTTCATTTTGTCCAGGTGATTGAGCATGGGATGGGAGTTCCAGAGTTATGGGTCCAGAGCCTAATCATGTGGTCCCCATCATAAATTGCAGTATGTCATCGATACTCTGCAAAATGAAGCGAATTGGCATAGTGAAGGAATCCTCAACCCTTGGACCAGTAGAAGGTACGTGCTAGGGCAATTTGACCCTCCAATATTCTAACCCTCATTTGAAGAACTAGCGAGAGAACACATGATGGAATTTCAAAAAAGGAGGCCGTCATATTCCATTTCTGTAAACACGCTCGGTTAATTAATGATGTATATATATAGATTACCTCTATTCATTATAAATATATATAACGATTACCTCTAAATATATATATAATATATGAATGTACATGTGTTCTTATGTTCTTCAGTTTTGTTTAGAGGTGATACCTTTCACGTGTAGCAAAGCAGAATGCCGGTACAAAGCAAGACATAAACTGAGTGTAGCTACAGGGCAGAGCATCTTGGGTAGTGGGTTGATTTAGCATTGCACCTGGTTGATTTTTCTTTTTTTCCTTTCTGCTTTTTCTTTCTGATTTAGCAATGTCCAGCGTCTTTTTGCTTCTAGTTTTTTCGTCGGTTTTGTGTTTTATTTTTTTTTGGGATTTTGCTTTTGCTGTTTAGATAATGGTAATTTTTGTTTTTAACTTTTTTGTTTTGGCTTCGTTGATGTACTTCCCACATGTTGTGCAGTGGTTAAAAGAGGTATGTGCTATTTTTTTTGAGCTTTTATTGATTTTTTGGGTGCGTGTTAAAAGAGGTATGCACTATTTCTTTATCGTGGAGTTGCAAAAAGATGAGGACTAAAATTGGGACTACCTCGTAGAAAAGAAAAAAAGAGGACGCCAAAAAAGCAACAGAAAAATATGATCGTGTTGTTGAGAGGAAGGAAATGGAGAAGGGTACATTCGTCGCGTAACAGGAAGATGATTGTTCAACTTGCCGAACCAAC
>APFE031558238.1:0-17269 GCA_000404065.3 Pinus taeda
CCAAACCAATCGCAAAACTGCAGAATACTTTTTACGGTACGGTAGTCAATCTTCCCGAATGTTGTGTTCAGTGCATTGCAATCAATAGGGCAGTAGACACGACTTCCTAAGGATAAAGGATGCAACCTATTGTGGTCTCCCAATATATACTCAACGATATCTGCGAGCACAAGTCTGTATTGGCACTTTCCATCTCAGAGTGGAGGAATCACCCAACCAACACTGAAAGCAATAGTTACCAGGTTTTACGATGCCAGAATACGTCTCTAGCCTAGACCTCTAGATGTTGAGTGTTAAGTTCCAAAGCATTGTTAGATTCATTGAATTTATTTTAAGTTGATCTTTCTTAACAGTTTGCCTTTCAAGTTCACCACGTGATGTATATATAATTCCTAAAATGCAGTCTAAGATGATAGATAAACGTTTTATCTTCTTTCAGCAATGAAAATCCTAGCTACTAAAGGGAAGAAAGTCAAGAATCTTTTCTTCACAGAGCACAGAGCACATGCTAAATGCACAGTCCTAAATCAAGCCAAGCAATCAAAACGCAAATGCACATGCATGTATTTGTTTTCAGCTCTCTTAATGTGTGAATAACATTAAGAAAGCTATGTGCAAAACTGAATTACTTTTAAAGCGGCAGTACTCAAGAAAATTCTTTTTCAAAACGAAGTGAAAGCAAGAGATACAGTTTGCGATTTTGAAATGGAAATTGCTTTTCGACACTTTAAAACTACTAATTCAAATCTTATGCAACAGTAACTGTATAATCGACTATCTAGAACAATGGGATTTCTTTCTAAAACTGAAAACGACAGCTACGACACTTTCAGACAACAGTTCGACTATGCTACTTTTTGCAAAAGAGAACTAAAAACGACGCAAAATACATAAAAACATTTATAGTTCTTTGCACTAAGGAGGCAGAATAATGCAAGAGAAGGGGGTTTTCACAGAAGGACACTCACTACAAACAACAAAACTCTTGAATAAGACTAAAAGTAGTGAGAAAAATCCATAGTCAGAGGTAAAGTTAACCCTCCCTGACCATCGCACCTGTTACACAGTGAACTCAGTATGCAGCGCACCTACTGCACTCGGGAAGTGCGATGCATACAGACTGCCTTAAAGGCAGGGTAAGATGGTAGCAGTGCGAGACTTTGAACGGGATTTCACTCACTGTTTGCAATCTAGTTCAGGTGTTTAGGCTGAATAAGTAAAGATCAGTGTATGTAAAACACGGGGTCGATCTAAGAGGTTACTAGGGCCACCACTTAGGGCAATTAGATTGCTTACAGATCTATTGTTTAATTCATAAACAAATCATGGAGATAGACTAAAGCAGCATTGATCTACTTTGCATTTGTATGACAAATGCAGTTCGAAGGCTAGCTGGCTTGACTTCAGGCTCCGTTTGTAAGTTTATAAAAGAAACAAGGATAGATAAGCTAACATGTAATCTAGTCGCTCCCCAATGGAGTCGCCATTTTGTTATCCGGGAATAGTGTCCACTCGGATGCTGCTATTCCCACTAAGATGGGTGGCTATCTTAGAAAAAAATAATCAAAGTCTACTATTGTTTCCTTTTATGAAAATAGACGAGAGGAGAACCAAGAGGGCCAACCTGAGTCTTGCGCTCGATTTCCTCTCCTTGATAGAGTTTCGCCGCTTCTTCTTTGTCTGCCCAGCTTCAAAAGAACCTGTGGAATCACAGCAACATACTACTATGCAAGAAACAAGGATATAAATTCATAAATAAGACAGGATCAGATGTGTATTAACTATATACATGCATATATAAACAAGTACACAATAATATGGAAGGAAACAAGAATATCTTTATTCAGATGAAAAGCAGCAAGAGGATTACAACCATGTGCTCTGACCCAGCATCATCCTCCAGCTAGGAAGCCCTTCTTCACCTCAAGCAAAGCTAGATCACCCAACACTATGAATGTACACCAGAATACCAATATCACTTCTCTATAAGATACAAAATTCCAGCCTCTGGATCTCTGTGAATGAGGGATCCATATATAGATGATTACAAAGAGGTGAGTCATCTTTGGGTCTTGATTAGTGTCTTCTCCTGATAGTTCTGCTTCCACTTGGAGAATGTGTCTCTACTCAATCCTTGCGAAAATGGAGAGGCAAGTGCAGAGGGAGCTTCTGGAAGATTCCATGATCCTCGCATTTTTGTCCCCTGCCATTGTCCCAATTCCCAACCATGCACCCTATGAGGAGCAAATCAATATGCATCCACACCTGTACACTAGGAAGGTGATAGATCGCACCTCTGCATTGAGCTTTCAGTAGTCCAGTTTTGACCATTTATGAGTAGTTTTCAGTGGAGAACTTCTGGGAGATGATGTAATCAGTTGACCTTGTTCCTTTAGGCAGTGAAGCAACACTTTTAGGGACTTGGGAGCCCTCAGTTTATGGACATTTATGATTGGGGTTGAAGTGCCCAAAAATGTCTATAACACTCTGTGATCAAAGCACCTTGGAAGATAGAGAAAAAATATCTGTGTTTTACCTACACAGCTTGGCCTTGACAAATTTGAATGTGTGGGACCCAAATTCAAAACTAGGAGACTTGCAATTGATTGCCTTAGCATCATGGATGAATCATGAGGAGGCAAGAGCTATAGAGATAAAAAAGGATAATGGAAAAAGAAGAGACAGAACCCCTTATGATAATATTTGAGCAATCTTACCCAATGGCTATCATCAACACCCACAACATCATTGCAAATGATCCCAAGCTTGCACCTAGGTACCTTGTTGCAAAAGAACAAGCAGTCACACACTTTGAAGACATGTTCAGATTGCTAGGAGATGACTACATGCAATCTTTCTAAAGGAGATGGAAAAACTTTCCTTACAACCTAAAAATAAGAGAGTACCATTCTCCTCATAGAATGAGAGAGGAACTAAATATAACCCCCATGTATAAGCAGGCTCTACAAAGACTCAAAGTCAATTGGATTGGTTTGAGGCTCAGTCCACCATTACTTTTTAGGAATGTTGGAAGGAAGGAAAGAAGAAGAAGAAAATAATAAGTGGGAAGAGATAGATAGGAAGGCACGATTTTATTCACAGGAAGAGGAGACTACAACAAAAGCATGGGATGTCAGGGAAGCCACCAAAGCAATGAAGGACATGGACATATATTAAGTTGCTCAGAGGATGAGAAAAAATTTTAGTAGGGGGTGATGATGAGGCTCATCATTGGGTAAATATATGGACCTTAATACACCTCCAAGCTTACTAAAGTAAACTCTTCTCATAATTCCTTACATGCTTTAATTATATTATGGATAATGAGATGAGTAAGAGTAAGATGTTATGTCTAGTGGTCTAATGTGCATTGATTGTAGTTTTTTGGGAGCAAGTTATGGCAATTATGGATAATTAAAGTGCAGGAACTCGAACGAGACAAGAAGGAGAGATTATAGGAGATGGATCTTCCTCATTAAATCCTCACTCATTTGAATATCCTCCAATCAAATCACACTAGCTTGAAGTTTCAGGCAGCCGAGTCATGAAGATGATGGGTAGCCAAGCCAATGATATTTAAAGAACCAGTTCATCTTGAGATTGGGATCTAAGCCTCCCTAGATTTAAGTTGTTGGAAACTTTAGTTGTATAAATAAGGAGGCCTAGATCATCATTAGGATTCAGATTTTTTAGGCAAGATAACTAAGCACTTTCGAGTTAAAGGATCGTGGAAAAACACTGTTGTGCATTATTTTTTGATATATTAATGAAAATAAGCATTTCCTTGATCCAACACTAAGTTGACTCAGAGGGATGAAGATCTTAGGTTAGGGCCAAACCCTAGCAGTAGAGGTTCCTCTTACTGTACTTGTATGTTTAGGTTATTTCATAGATTACTTGTTGAATTAATTTTGGCATTATTTCATTGCAAGTATCAGTGAATTTGACTAGTTTGCTTCCATTTGTGCATAACTTTAGCAATAGATTTAGAGAGATAAAGGAATACCACAAAGGCTGATAACAGGTGGTTCTTGCCTCACTCCTCCCTTCAGGGACCATGGTTTGAAGGAAAAACTCCCATTGAGCCCCAAAAAGGCAGAATTCTGATTTCTTATGAAACTTAGGATATTCTGCTAACTAGGCTAGCATATTTAGTTTTCAAGGATAGTTTGCAGTTGTTATTTCTGTTAACTCCAACTTTGTATTAGATTTCATGATGTTTCACAATAGACTACAAAGTATTTCCATGCATGAACTAGGCAAATGAATGATGAAATTATGTTTTCTTATGTTGTTGGAGATATTTCTTGTTTTGACATGATTTATGGGTAAATTCCAGTGATGTGTGTATTCTAGGAGTTTCAAGAGTGTAGGAAGATATTATGTCAGCATCCCTAGCCTAACCTCATCCATCCATAATCGTGAAAAGCCACTAAGTCCATAAACCAATTTATCATTTCATAAGACCAACTTTCCATGCTTGTTGAGCAAATCCAGCCACCCTAGAAACTTTGGTTTAAGTTTTGAGGAAGTCCTAGCCACTTCCTTGCCTTATTCCTTCCATCACTCACCTTCGCTAAGCCCTATACCATTGCCTAAATCACTTTGTATGATTTTGTCTTGATCCTGTTGGAACACAGGAGATCCTATAGGTGCATTAGGACATCATGTAGACGTCTTGTAGGATGACATGTAGTGGCCTGTTTTGAGGTCAACTTGTGAAAAATGCATCAAGAAATATAGGAGAAGACCCTGGCTTGCCTATCAAGCCTTCTAACCCTTCACAACCACCTCTCTCCACACCTAACCCACCTTCCATACAATCAAGAAGAAATAGCATTCATGTTTTCAGAAAAAGGACAAAAAGAAAAGGTTTTTGTGTTCATTCATATGCACAATAGTAAAGTTTTTTTGTTAGATCAGATTGCATTCTTAGGATAGTTAGGGTTCCACATGTGTTAGTTTAGAATTATTCTAAAGCAATATCTCTTAATAGATAACTAGATGAGTGGTGTTTTTAAAGCATTTCTTTCAGTCTTTCATTACTGCAATAGATAATGTTTCAATCCTCTCAATGAGGGAAAAATTCCCCTTTCTCCATTGGTAATCAAAATTCTTCTAAATCAATTGAAGGCCGGTTTGAGAAATCCTAGTGGTCTATCACTAGCTCAACAGTGGCAAAGAGTGCATCCATTGCATCTATTTGTGTATAAAACATTGTCACCTCCAATTTTGTATGAACCCCGGGTTGATAAAGTAAATTTGGTAGCCCTAGGAGTTACAGCATTCTTGCTACAATATTAGTGCATGTGTTGATTGCTAAATTTTAGCAATCTAGTTCAGCTATTTTTAGTTGTATTCAGACAACTGAACTTTAACTATTGATAGAGTCAGTGGAAGGTTAGTTGTGCATTGGGACAAAAGTCTAACTCAGAGATATGCCAGTTAACTGATAAATCAACCCAAAATATCTCATGCATTCATGGAATTCGAATTTCTTAGCTAAGGTGGAGACAAGGTTAGTGTGACATGAGTTGTATACTAGTTGAGTGTACAATTGTTGCAGTAGTCAAGAGATAAATTCCTTGGGAATTGCACAAGGAAATGGAGACTTCCCTATTGTTTAGGAACTCGAATTTGCTCAAGGAAATAGGAGGTTGGTGGAACAGACCATTTTCTAAGTGTTGGATAGAGGCTCTCATTCAACAAAGAGAATAGTTCTTCTTTTACAGGTTGTTCTCAGAGTTGGAGCAAGCAATTGTAATAGTTTATTTATTCAAATAATTAATGAAAATAGGCTTAGAGGGGTTTTCCCCAGTTCGGTTCCCCTAGAAATAACTATATACTAATGGTTTTTCTTGTTGCATGTTTATGCATGTTGTTCTAAATTGTGATTTTTACTCTTCAGATTAGGAGAGTAGAATCATGTCTCTTCTTTTCAGTTATAAATCTGGAATAGTTTCAATTTATATCGAATTTTTGCATGGTATCAGAGCCCTGAAATCACATTAGAACCAATATTTCGAATTTTTCCCTCAGGAATTTCAAATTCGTAGCTTCAGTGCAGCAATTTTTCTTCATATTTGGGAGAATGTCATTCAACTGGCTGATATTGGAGTATGCCCTAGAAGGTGGATTGAATTTCATATCCTTGGAAGGATTGAATGGAAGTAGTGCTTGATAATAATGGTGTGTTAGAATATGTTAAAACTAGCATTGAAAAACCCTAGTAGTCTGATTCACAACAATTAGCCCAATGGAAGGAAGATGTTGCAAAGCACTGTAGAATTCTTCTGGAAGGTGTGAGAGATCGTGTGGTCTCAAATATCCATGGCAAGGAAACACCATATTCTATGTGGAAGACATCAATTAAGATATTAAAATAGGAGTAACCATAGAAAATTGGCCCTCAAAAAAAAAACTTTGAAATATAAGTTTTTCAATATCCACAATATCTCTCTAGATTCACACAAGTTTGAGATGTGTAGAAGTTTAACACACTAATAATAAAACACATGTAGAATAAATAGCAGATATATACAAAAAACCAGACATGGTAGAAAAGGCATGAGAGACTTTCCTATAGTCTCTCATTCTCATGAATTTCATTATTAAAATAATGTTTATGATATATATAAATACATGAGGAAGTTGTCTTAAGATAGTGCATCTATCTTGAACAAAATTGGTTGAGAAAATATCTCAACAACACACTAATCTAGGAGCCTAACTAGTTGGAGAGAATCTCTCAACCGACTAAGCTTAAACTGACTCCTAACCATGAGGAACAAAATTAATCTAGAAAGGTAGGATTAAATCCTAACTTTCACGATTTTAATTAATTTAATTATTTGGACTTAGAATTTTTTTTAATGTGAGAGTGAGACTAACATTCTCCCGCCCCCCCTGGCCCCCTCCCCCCAATGATAAGTCCAAATTAAGAACTAGGAACCATCTTCCAAGTTCTCATCCTGAAACTGTTGATCCTAAAAAAACATTTGCCTGAAAAACCGCCAAAGCTAGATGTTGAAGAAACTCAAATCTGAAGAGAACATGAATCAGCATGTCTGATTCATCTTTGAATGTTGCTTGACAACTCCTTCATGTGCCAAGCTGCAAAATGATCCATATATCCTTTGATTGCAATCAACATCCATTGTCGACTGACAAAATATAGAGAACACCCACTCGCTGACAATGTTGAAAAACAACTCACTGTTGCTTTTGTTGTGTTTAAAAACTGCTCACAGCTGACTTTGCTGTCGATTTCCCATTAGTGAATTTGTTGATGCTCACTCACTAATGAAAATGCCCACTGACTGCTTCACTGATGTTGTTGAAACTTTCAGTTTGACAAACACTTTCAATTTCATTGACATTTCCCCCCTTTTGTCAGTTGAAAGGAGAGACAATTTTCTTCAAATTATTCTGAACTCCTCCCCTTCAGGTGTAGGAGTGGTTCACTATTGTACTCCCCCATTCAACTACACGAGAGTACCATATTCGTTTTTACTATTGGCTGCAATATGTGTGAGTGAATTCGATTGTAAAACTTATACAATCTTCTGACTGTGGATGACCATTCCCAGGGATTAATCCATGAATAATCGATCTTCAATCTGCTTGATTGTTGTTGTTTGCTGCATTATGTTGATGAATGATTTGACTTGCCACAATGGTGACAAGGATGGAGATCAAAATACTGACCTTCCATAGGACTGATTCTTTGACAATGAAGGCAGTTTGGTTTGATTGCAACTTCAGTGTGCGCGCATGTCTATTTGTCTGCAACTTTAGTCTATTTTTCTTCAACTTTCTCAGAACTAGCCGATGTGATTTGTGTAAGAAACCTTGCACTAACAAACTTAATGGGATTTGAATAATCTCGGATATGCAATTTGATGTCATCTTTGACATATCTTAAGCCTCGTCAATTTCTGTTACTTTGGACTTCTTCACATTGCTTGATGATTGGTTTGGAAGAAAGTTGAATTGGATTAGGGACCACTTCGACACTTGAAGTTGGTTGGATCAGTGACTTGAAATCATCCGTTGTATTTGTATTGTTCAAAGACTTAGAAGCATCACTCTTATCTAGCAACTCAGTTCTTTGTAGTTGCGACTCCAATTGAAGGAAATCAATCATTTCATTTGCATGTTGAAGATGCACTTGAATATCAACGAGAGTTGTTTTGCTGATTTTCACCATGTTACCAGCTAATGATAAAATAGAATTGTGAAGAATTTGGGACAATTAAATGTGTGTCACCATGTTAGCTTGCTCACTTTGAATTTAGGCTTGTTTGTACTGTTGCATATTGTTGATGCTTTAAACACTTGCTAGAGTTTTATAACTTGTTTGCTTGAACTCTTGATGTCACACTCGCTTGATGACGATCGCTTTGCTTGAATGCTTCACTGACACTGGATCATTTTTTGTAAATGTCATGCTTTGAACTTTCACACTTTATTTTGAGACACTCGCTTGCTTGGTTGTTTGAATGACACGCTTGCTTGCTTTGTTGTTTGAATGGCACACTCTCTTTCTTTGATTGTTTGAATGACACACTTTCTTGCTTTGTTGTTTGAATGACACATTCACTTGCTTTGATTGTTTGAATGACATGCTCGCTTGATTTATTGTTGTTATTGGGAAAACTAGTGTCCATTCAAAGCTGCTAGTCCCACTAAGATGGGTAGCTATCTCAGAAACAAACAAATTAAAGTTACTTGTGTTTTCCTTTATGAAAGATAGATGAGAGAGAAGCAAAGAGTACCAACCTCAGTCTTTCACTTGGCTCCTTGCTTGTTTCCTCCCTCCTTTGATAGAGATTTGCCTCTCCTTCTTCACTTGTCTCGCTTCAAAGAAACACCTGTAGATTCAAAGCAACATAATACCATCAAAGCATAGAGATCTATAACCATAAACAATATAGGATCAGATATATATTAACCATACAAATGCATATACTGATACATCATACAAGAATCAAAATATACAAGAATATGGAGGAAAACTCAAATAGATTTATTGATAGAAGTAGTAGAAGAGAGGAATACAAACCTATTGTTCTAAACCCAACGCCATCCTCCCAGCATGAAAGCCCTCATTTCACCTCATGAAAAAGCTAGATCACCCAACACTATGATGTTTCATAGAGAAACCAACAACACTTCCTTACAAAGTAAAAAATCCAAGCCTCTGGATCTCTAGGATGAGGGGATCCATATATAGAATATTGCAGGTGGGTGAGTCAGCTTCTAGGATTTTGATTAGTGGTCATTTCTCTGATAGTTCTTGGTTCCACTTGGAGATTTCATGATCTCTTACTCATCCCTGGGAGAATTCAGAGAGGCAAGTGTCAAATGAGTAGTTTCTAGAAGATTTTATGGTTTTCCACCTAGCAAACTACCTCTGCCATTTGTCTTCTCTCACTCATCGTACCCTATAAAAGGGCTTTTCAGTATGCATCACACTCTCTATGTGTAACAGGTGAGATGCATTGCACCCTCAGCATGGAGCATACTGTATGGTCCAATTTTGACAAGTTCTGAGCAGTTTTTCAAGGAGAACTTCTGGGAAATGATATAATCAACTCACCTTGTTCCTTTAGGGTATGAAACAACACGTTTAGGGCTTAGAAGCCCTTGGTTTTTGGACATATGTGATTGGGGTTGCAGTGCTCATATATGTCTATAACAGTTTCCCCCTAAAGCATGAGGTCATAAATCTTCTGATGTCGAGTGAAATGCCTTATCATGAGGATCCAAGGTTTTTCAAACTAGAAGATGACCTGTAATAAGATACAATACAATACATTATGTATTGGCATTATGATACAAGTGTTTTCCTTGATGGAAACTCACTCAGAGGTATGATACAGGTGCCGTCCTTGGTGGCAAATCAATTAGAGGATAGATCTTAGTACAGCAGGTCAAGAGAGAGATATACGCAGATTAACCTTGATAAAAGTGTGTATACACGCGGGTGAGAAGAACAAAAGGCGCGTATATGTACATACGCAGGTTCATAGAAGGAAATGCGCGTACATGTTGGAAATCTAAGTTTTGGTCCATGGTATTTGGTCCATGGTATTTTGGTATTGGTCCGTGGTATTTGGTCTGAAGTGTTGACCCTAGGTATTGGGTCCAAGGTATTGGTTCTACATGGTTTTGGACCATGGTATTGAGAGAAGCCTAAACCTATATAAGGAGAATATCATTAGGCAAAGGTCATGCAAGTGTGTGATGAATATATGATGACGTGCGAGATCTAATATACTGGTTATGGGTTTGAAATGCTTGGCTTGATCTAAATCAAGGAGGCTTCTATGCGATTGATAAAGGTTGATGGACCAGAATCTTGAAGAATAAAATGTATTATCATTATATGGTATGATCATGAATAGATTTGAATACTAACGCATGTTTTATCCTTTATATCTTATGGTCTAGGAATATTTGAAGTTGGTAATTGCAGCGAAGGTATAAGTAATTATCTTCAGATCTGTACGCGAGTTCTCTCTGGTGAAAGTGCATGTACACGCTGGTTTGACACAGTCAAGTAGCGTATACATTATGGGAGTTGATATTTTAGGTTTCTGTTGGTTCTAATGGTTGTTGCAGAGTTCTAGGCTCTGGTCTGTGTTCTGGTAACTATGTTTTAATGACAGGGTTTCAGTGATTCAGTATTAGGTGATTCAAAGATTGATGATGCAGGTATAGTTGATGATTTTATTGCAATGGTGATTGTTCTGTATTTATGGATCTAGTCTGAAAATTTATGAAACGTGGTCCCTGGAAGAAAATAGAAGGTTGTAGCCTTCTGTAGGCCAGCATCTACGTACTAGTACATAAGCTAGTACAAGAGCTAAGGGGGTTGTAGCTCCCTTCCAGGAGAGTCTGGAGAATGAGAGAAGGTTGTAGCCTTCTGCAAGTAGAAGCCTACATGCTGGTATAAGACTGCACCAGTATATAACCATTGTAAAAAGAAGTTTCTAATTAAAATAAGATAGAGACGAACTGCAGCAGGTGGTTTTCACCCACATTGGGTTTCCACCTTACATCTTGGTGTTCATCTTAAAGAATCAAAGAAGCAGAATGAAGAAGCTCTTGAAGAATAAGAACATGAAGTGATCGAATTAAGGCAACAAGTGGAAGAAGGAAGAAAAGCTGAAGAAAACATAAGGAAGCAGTATCTGGAAAAGGAAGAACAAAATTAGGTTGAGGTGAATATCTTAAAAAGTAAATTAGAAGAAAAGGATAAACTGTTACGATTTAAAGATAGTACTAAGATTTTGGATGACATTCTTGGTAGTCAAAGATCCCCTACTATCAAAATTGGTCTTGGCTTTTATGAATCTGTTGAAGGTGAATCTAACTTACAAGGTGAGGCAAGGAACTCTAATGAGAATTCTGAAATGCTCAACAAGGAGATGAGAGGACAACCTCATCAATAGCCAAGGAAAGAAATTCCTCAAAGAAAATCATTTACTCCTAACTATGGAAGTGATAGACGATTATTTCCTCCATTGAATAATGTTGAATGTTATGTATGTCATAATGTTGGACATGTTGTAGCCAGGTGCAAAAGTAGAATGGTTCAAGACCGTCACACAAAATCATCACATTCCAGGTACTTCAAAGGATATTGTTTTGCTTGCAATATGTTTGGCCACAAAGCAATTGATTGCAATAGAAGGAACATGAAACATGTAAGATGTTATGCATGTAACAAGTTTGGACATAAAGCAAGGGAATGCAGGAGTAAAATTCAAACTCCAAAGCACGAGGATTATACATCATCACAATTCCAGGTATTGAAGAAGACAGAATTAGAGATAGAAAGGTGTGACATAACGCAATTAGCCGACGTAACAGACACAGGGGAAACTGAAAGTGTAGACCTTCAGTATTCCATCTTGGATACGCTGATATAATAAAGGTAAGTCGCATATATACGCGAATCATAGGCTGCATAGTCGTGTATATGGAGCTCTGAAGAAAAGCAGCAGAACAGACTCAGGAAATGGTTCGGTCATAGTATATGATGGTTGGCACAGGCTCAGGGGGAGCATATGCTTTGAATAATGCATTGTTGGCATTATGGTTAGAAGTCCTTGGTGATGATGCTTATTGACACATCTTGCTACTGATTGTTGATTGACCAAGAGAATGGATTGCAGGTTAAGATGCTTATGGTGTAGATCATATGGTGTATGATAGTTGCTGATAACTATCATGGTCATGTTTAGGTCCTTGATATTTTTGAGTTCATATGATGTATTTTGTTACCCCACTATGCATGGGATGGATGATGTAATGGCTCTTGTTGTTGAGTCATGTATAAACATTTGGTATATCCCCACTTGGTTGGGAGATTGATGTATATAGTCATGTTATGCTTTTGCAGACCTTGCATGTGCTTAGGGGGAGCATGGACGGATTGGTACATCTTGGCATATATAAAGGGGGAGCTCAATTAGAGATTTCAGCAGGTACTCAGGGGGAGTATGGACAGCAGAGGGAGAAAACTTCTTGGTCTACCCTTTGCCCTTGATGTCAAAGGGGGAGAGTGACTTGGTATGGTGGTTGCCATCAAGTCCAAAGAGGGAGATTGTTGGCATTATGATACAGGTGTTGTCCTTGATGGCAATTCACTCAGAGGTATGATACAGGTGTTGTCCTTGGTGGAAAATCAATCAGAGGACAGATCTTAGTACAACAGGTCAAGAGAGAGATATATGCAGGTTAACCTTGATAAAAGTGCGTATACATGCGGGTGAGAAGAACAAAAGGAACGTATACGTACATACGCAGGTTCACAGAAGGAAAGGCACGTACATGTTGGAAATCTAAGTTTTGGTCCGTGGTATTTGGTCCATGGTATTTTGGTATTGGTCTGTGGTATTTGGTCTGAAGTGTTGACCCCAGGTATTGGGTCCAAGGTATTGGTTCTACATGGTTTTGGACCATGGTATTGAGAGAAGCCTAAACCTATATAAGGAGAATATCATTAGGCCAAGGTCGTGCAAGTGTGTGATGAATATCTGATGAAGTGTGAGATCTAGTATATTGGTTATGGGTTTGAAATGCTTGGCTCGATCTGAATCAAAGAGGCTTCTATGCAGTTGATAAAGGTTGATGGACCAGAATATTGAAGACTAAAATGTATTATCATTATATGGTATGATCATGAATAGATCTGAATACTAACGCATGTTTTATCCTTTATATCTTATGTTCTGGGAATATCTAAATTTGGTAATTGTAGCGAAGGTATAAGTAATTATCTTCAGATATGTACGTGGGTTCTCTCTAGTGAAAGTGCGTGTACACGCTGGTTTGACACAGTCAAGTAGAATATACATTATGGGAGTTGATATTTCAGGTTGCTGTTGGTTCTAGTGGTTGTTGTAGAGTTCTGGGCTCTGGTCTGTGTTCTAGTAACTATGTTTTAATGACAGGGTTTCAGTGATTCAGTATTGGGTGATTTAGAGATTAAAGATGTAGGTATAGTTGATGATTGTATTGTAGTGGTGATTGTTTTGTATTTATGGATCTAGTCTGAAAATTTATGAAACGTGGTCCCTGGAAGAAAAGGGAAGGTTGTAGCCTTCTGTAGGCTAGCACCTACATACTAGTACATCAGCTAGTACAAGAGCTAAGGGGGTTGTAGCTCCCTTCCAGGAGAGTCTGGAGAAACGAGAGAAGGTTGTAGCCTCTGAAGGTAGAGCTTGTGTACTGGTAAAGACTGCACCAGTACATAACCATTGTAAAAAGAAGTTTCTAATTAAAAGAAGATAGAGACGAATTGCAGTAGGTGGTTTTCACCCATATTGGGTTTCCACCTTACATCTTGGTGTTCATGTGTGTTGCTTATGTGCGGTGATCTGTTCTACTTTACTACTCTTGTTTACTGTTCATATGGTTAATAATGTTCTGATGCACTCATTAAGAATCAACTAACTGAATCATAAGTTTACTGGATATACACTTGTTGCATTATACACAGTTGCGTATACATGCAATTTTCCTTAATTGAAGTAGCATATATGAATCTGAATATGGAAATAAAAAATTTATATTGATTTGATAATATTGATTCATTCCCGGCCCCCCCCTCCCTCTTAGTATTATTTCCAACATTATCTTCATAACATTTTCATGATCTAGCTAAGGAAAGCATTCCCATGCTCAACTTTATAAATTCATTTTCATGTACATAGGACAAACAACCATCTGTGTGGCAGATTGATGATTCTGGTAGAGCCATCATCCCTTAGCTTGGATGATTATCTGTGCAGCTATGATGTACATTTGATGTCTTTATTTTCCTGAATATATTGCAGCTTAGATGGATGAAACTAGATTCGGGGTCTTCAAACTCCTTCAATCTTCACCCGAAGTACAAGTCGATCCATGTGAAAAGATGTTTTGATGTCGAACATGGAAAGACATCGCCTGATTACTAGCCAATGATGTAAATTGTTAACAGACGCAAGAGGAAATGTCGACAAGAAGTGACCCACCATAGGAGGACCTTAATGAATCCCACAACTACGACACGGAATGGAGCAAATGATTTTGCGGAGGTGAAAACGATCTGATGATATAAGGTTTAGGGTGGCGGTCATGAAAGAATGGAGCGTGAAGGTATTGCAGCAGATGAGGTGTAAGCTAGGTTGGTGAATTCTCTAAGCGACTTCTCTTTAACATAGACACTGAAATGGATTGGTAGCGTTAACCCCAAAAATGGATGGTACGGAGGACCAATGGTGATATGAGCGGTGAATGGAATAACGCAACCCGACTCAATCATGGTGATGGAGTGAAAGTGTCATGTTCAAGAGCGACCAACTACATATAAAGTTCTTCAAGTTTTCTTCCCAATTTTTCCCCAGTCATTTCTGACCAGTACCTCTTTATTTTTGTCAAGCTTGAGGAGGATAACATATGATTCTTCTATAATTTTCCCTTCGGGAAAACCTATCACTATGTTTTAACGAGCCTAGTGACAGTGAAACTTGCTCTTGTCTGTAATGGACAAGTTTTTCACTATTGTTTCAATGAGTTTAACGACAAATATAACTCGGTCCTTTTCAATTTTAGAGAGTCTAAAAAGAGACAGAAAGGAAACTCCAGTAATCCTTTTTCATAGTATAATTCCTTAAGTCCGAAAAAGTATAAAATGATACGAAAGGGATTACTTTTCTGATCACTTTAACGAGCCGAAAAAGACAATTGCTCGATCTTTTTGTGTAATGATCCCTCAAGTCCAAAAAGATTAAAATCTAGAGGAGGGATGGCACTTCCAATGACTTTAACGAGCTAGAGAGGCCAATTGCTCGGCAATCTTTTTATATTTTATGAGTCTAAAAAGAGCTTAAAAGAGACTCGTCTTTGAGGAATGAGTGATATTTTTGGGTAGCAACTGGTTCCAGGTAAGGTTTGGAACTTTTCAATCACGACAGTGTAAGGAAAGTGGCTAACAAGATCACTCTTCGCAGCTATTCCTCAAAAGATTAAACAATCAAGTGGAGGCGGATGATCAACTAAAAAGTGGAGGTGATGGTAAGAACACGACCAAGTCTCAAAAGCTTATAGTAATGCGATCACAAAGGTTATTTACCGGAAGTGGGTTCATTTTTTAGTGAGCTTAAACTCTGGGGGAACATATGCTCATAACTAGGTTTATTTTTTAATGAGCTTGAACTTTGCGGAAACATTTCTCGTGCCAGTCGTATAATAAGGATATTGTTCGTAGAGCAGTAGAGTAGGTATATGTCTTGTGATTTTGATTAAAACTTCATAGCAGTTGCAAATCTACACCATAATTTCTACAATGGTTGGGTGGAATGTGGAGAGCCTATAACTAGCCAACATCCTTAATCAGATAAGTATTCATGCTCATGTGTTGTGTTGTGTTGAAACCCTAGGTTTGGGTTTTGTGCTTAAGTATATGCAATTAGTGTGTATTTTTGGGTTATATCCTCCTGTACCAAGATTTATATTATGGGCAGTTTTATTGTAAACCCTAGATGGGGTTCTATGTTAGTTTACCGTTAGTTCTGTTGTGTATATTTGTATTTTCATGGGTGTTGTATGATATAATTGCATGTTTTTGCTACAAAGCCTAGTATGGTTACATAGTCGATTATTGAATGTGCCAAGCTATGGTTTCAAGGTTATACATTTAAAATAGTTGATTACTATGCATGACGATTTAATAATAGATGTGGCAAACATAATTGCTTCACTTGATCCTGAGTTATTGTTGGAACAAACCCTAATTATGTTAGTTAAAATTGTATGCCATTCACTGTCCATGAACTCAATGTAGGGGCGTATTTATGAAAATTACAATGTTATGTGCTTTCACTGAATTATTGGGATATTTAATTGGGGAAATTTTATTTTCACTGTGTAATGTTGTTTGGTGGGTGGCTAGGGACAATACATAATAGTATCGGAGCCAAGTTTCAACACTAGGTCTCGACTGGGCCAGAAATTACTAAGTTATTTGCCAAGTGTTTGACGAAAGGACATATGGCAGAAATAACAAAAAACATTATTTTTTTCCCAAAGTAGATGTCGAAATTGGGTAGTATTCACAGAAACTTTAAGTTAAAATTTGAGGGTTTCAAGACTTGATCGACCAAATTCAAAGTAAAATCTAGGAATTGTAGGTGGTTTGTCAATTGTTTGACGAAATCCCCCAGACTAGAATGGTGAAAATTCACCTTGGAATCCTATCATTGGTGTCAAAAATAAATAAATAGTGACAGTTATATAATTATAGAGTCAATTTAAAGAGATTACATGATTTTTTTGGCCTCGGAAAGCTGAGGGATTTTATTTCTTATATTTTTTTAAATGTCAATGCATATATAGGGAAAGATAAGTGTTTTGTATATAAATCCCTCAGATGAATACTCTCGTTTCGGGATCAGTGGCATTAACTATAAATAGAAGTAAAAGATAGCTTGAATTACTAAATATACTTGTAAAATGATATATATATATATGCGTTGTTCTCGTTTCATAGGGTAATATTTTAAACCCATCCCTAATGCATATAACTATAACCATAATATATTGGAATATATATAAAAATGAGACACAACATTGCAAGGTGGTTACAACGAGAAGAATTACATGAAATTCCGAATCAAGGTAATGTGGGATGAAATTCCGAATGAAGGTAATGTGTGAAGGTAATTGATTGAAATTCCATTAGAGCATACGATTTAATCACATCATTTAGATA
>APFE031558239.1:5724-21422 GCA_000404065.3 Pinus taeda
GCAATCCTCACACAACACACCAAATGCCTACAAAGAGCAGCACTAATGCACTAAGAATTCCTCAATCAGAGTCTATATATTCAAAACTAGTTGCTCATGGACAATGGAGGAGGCTTATAAAGGAGAAGGAGTCTCCATGAATGGGTAAAGGATGAGCTTTCCCCCAAAATAAGTGGATGGTCAGTCAAACAGACATGCCAGAGAAAGGATGGCGACCTCAACAATGCTAACAACCAAGTCTAGAGGGATCTGGAAGGTTGGTTGTTAGAACAAATTTGCCCAAACAGGATCAGCGCGGGTGAGACACTGGGCTGGCGCGCTGACATTGCAGATCAACTATAGAGGAGGTCTGGTCAGCGCTCAACAGTACAGACGGAGGGCGCGCTGTCTGTAAAATTCGACCAGCGCGGAAAACACGTGTGCTTCCGCGCTGGAAGCGCAGCAGTTACACTGGCCTCCGTCTGTCAGCGCGTTTATTTAATAAACAGACGCGATGATTCATTTAACTTAGGCAAAAAGGGTTTTTTAGCCATTTCAGGGAGCATGGGCTTAAGTGAATGTGGTTTTACAACACAGTAGGGAGACTGACATGATGGCAGTGACATTTTACTATGTAACACCCCTCTTCCATAGACCCCTCAGGTTTTGCGCTTTTTCAAACAAAACCTTTCAGTTTCTTCATGTACCTCTCTAAGAAGATCCAATGACAAGAAACCACCCCAACTAATTCAACCTCATCTACTAGGTGAATTAGAATATGAACCTACAAGTCCATGAAACTTGTCGGAAATTCCTTCTCAAACATACAAATAATCTCATCTACCTCTTAACTCTATCATGGAATACTAGCCATATGAATATCCTTTGATGCGATCCAATGTATAAATGCAAATAATTTAGATATTACACAGCCTAGGTCTTGGTGGAAGTCATGGTTCAAAAACCCACACACAAGTAGAGGATAATGACACTACACAATAAATATTACATTATACAAAAATTAATTATAAAATATCCTATTGGATAAAAAGAAAACTAAAAATTAAAAAATCATGTTTTTACATACATGCTCGTATAAGGTTCAAATGGTTATTTGATTTCAACCCTAACAAATGGTCTTTCGTAATGAAGCAATGTCATAGTGAAGACCCATATAAGGAAGGCACCCTCACAGTCATTATAACTTCCTTTGCCAAAGAAATATTATATTTATTTAAAATCCACAGGACATCACCTTCTTTGAATGACCAAGAGGGACCAGCCTCTCCTTTAGTTTTTGGAGAAATAAGATCTCTCCCAACAACCAATGCGTCACTTTCTTTCGATGATATGTGCATCCATAAAGAAGATGCAATATTTTTGAATATATGCATGGGATCTAGTAAGTGGGAAATCTTAAGATGCTCCCTATATGGGAGCTCATAAAAGACATATTTCCTTTTCATTCCAATGGGAAATTTCTCAACATAGGTGTCGAAGAAAATTGGATCATCAATCATAGGCTCCCCATTTGAATCAAATATTTCTACAAACTCCCTTTCCTCTCTCTCATATGCTCTAAGCCATTTAGTCAATGTCATTATTGCAATCCTTAGGGTTGTCTCTGGTTTACCATTGAAAGCGGATGTTGCTCTTCTGTAAAGGGTTTCTTCTGGGAGGAATACCTTGGAGCAGTCATACACTGGCTTTCATAGGTGGTTGAACCACCTAGCCTTTAGATAAAGTCCAAAACATTTACATCCATGCTACCCTTTTGTTACAAGACCTGTGAAATTATTGTGTACAGGTCAGAACGTTAGTTACTATGAAGATCAGAACAATTGCAATGAATTAATTTTATATGTGAAACAATATTGTTACGTATATAAACAAATCAATAAAAATGTAATTTACAAGAGCAAACTCCTAAGCCTGGATAATCATGTATGGTGTAAGCACATATTCCATACAATGTAAAACTCCTTTGTGTTGCAATGGGTCTCGATATATCATATGCATGTATCCTTTCCTATAATTCCTTCAATTCATCTACCAATGGTTGTATGTAGACACCCATATTCTTCACTTGTCTTCTACCAAGGGATTTGAGAGACAACATAAGATGTTCATTCTTCACGGACAACCATAGAGGAATGTTGTTATTGATCACTACAACATGCCAAACAGAACAGTTTGTGTTTTGGTGGGAATATGGGCTAGCGCCATCCATGCTATGCTGAATTGTAGACTTCGTACTTCATCTTTGAATTTTTCAAGCCATGTATCATGTATATGCTTCATGGCTATTGAATCTGTTGGGATTCGCTTAACTCTTAACTCACTTCTATGTGAGGCATGTTATCCTACCACATAGCTAATTCTTTGAAATGAAAAAGCCTTTGAAGCCTTGGGATTATATGCATGTGCCTCAATATCTTATGAGGAGGGCCATGTGATTTACCCATTTTTTTGAATTATGGTACCTATCATGCCCACATTTCAAACTTATCTCTTTGTCTTCATATTCTCCTCTATGTAGAATATAATCATTCAGACATGCATCATATGATATGTACTCAACACCTAACATTTTCAACAATTTCTTTTCCTCTTCGTAGTTACCCAACAAGATAATATCACTTGGAAGAACCTTATCTTTGAATAACCTACAGCTGGTGGGGAATATAATTGTACAATGTCAATATTTAATATAATTTAACATTTTTAATGTCTATTGTGTGACAATATTTCTCAAAATATAAGGGACTTGATTGATCATGTAGGTGAATTACCTCAATATTGTCGAGAAACATTAATTTGACATGCCAAACTTTGCTTTCAAGTTGTATAGCAACATCGTTGTCCCTAGTTGAGTAGACTTTGACTTGTTTCCAGGTCCAAAGAGAGGGGTGGTGGAAGCATATTTTAGGATTTCAAATAAGGTATTAGTGATATGAGCATCATCCCCAAGCTCATTGTTCCAAAATTCATCTAACAACATTACATCATGGACTTCGTATCGCGTAAGTAATCATCCATACCAACCTTTATTTGATTTCCTCCATTACCAACTTGTGATGAATAACTACTATTATTGTATTCATTCATAATTGGTGAATCTATATGTAGTGAGAATTGAATAGGTGGTTGATTCAAATATTTTGTGTAAGCTTCATCTATGAGTCTTATTCTTAATGCAATCTTCTCTCGAGTTGATGTTGTAGTGGGGTGCACTGGAAGATGGTAGGTGGGTCACTCATCATCACTAGAATCCTAATTTCAAAAATATTGAACATCATTAATACAATATCAATGATATTTGTAAGCATGTCAATCTAATTGGTTTGTTGAAATCACATTATACCAAATAATTATTACCATTTTTGGTCTAGGATTGTGACTAGAAGATGTCATGTTCCAATTGGTAAGGTGAAGAGGTTTTCCATTTTAATCTATCAATTTTTTGCAATATGATGCTCATGATAAGAGCTTCTGGCATTTTTGAAATGGAGTGATATTTTCTACATCTGAATTTGATTCTGAATCAAGATCCTACAAATTTGGATACATTTTTATTCGAATTGACATGGATTAGAAAAATATGAATTAGATAATCAAAATATAAATAAAATATGAACTTACTGGAGATGGGAAGGGAGAACTCCATGAAGGAATTTTATCACTAATATGGAAGGAGCTGAAACATGAATAATTGGCCATTTGATATTATTGAGACTTTGTCCCTGCATTTGAGAAAAATCATAAATAAAATTTGTGTGCATATCTAAAATTAATTTCGAGAACCATATAACCACAATTTGAATTTCAATATAATTTTCAAACCATATTTCAAAAATAAGGTGAATTTAAGCGGAAAATGTATACTCTAAACTATTCTAATTCATGTGGATGCGTCCTAAAGGATAATTTGAGATTAGTATGTCATTTTATGTGAAAATAATTTCAAAAAACTTTTAAACCCTATTAGTGTTCTTATCAGAACAAATCACATCGATGCATTTAAATCATAACAGTGCTAGGGCATTCAAATAATACCCGCACCAGTTTCTCGCATTCTGAAAAATATAAAATATGTTATCATATCGGTTCTCTTGTATAAAAATGCACAGATGCGCTTAAATCAAGACAACACTGGTATACATCTATTTCCAGAATTTAGAAAGTAAAAAATGAATTCTACCATCTTGATGCTCTTATCACAATTATAGAATTGATGCATTTAAATACAAATTGTATCATTGCATTAAAATATTAATCGCATTGTTTTGGGATTTTGAAAATTAAAAAAAAAAAAATTGTATCATGTCGATGTGTTGAAAAAATTAATTTGGTGCCTCGCCAATGTCGGTGCACTTTTCTTATAAACGCGTCGGGTATTTTTACTATCAAACAACCGATATTCGGATAAATTGAAGAAAAAAATGATTTTATTTTTTTAAAATTCAAAATCTAATTTCATAAATTCTTTTAAATAGTAAAAATTTATTCACTATTTCATTATTTTTCTTAAAATTTCAAGGGAGTGATTTGCAAGAGAGACATACCAAAAACATTGCGTAACATCATAATACTTTGGAGTAGCAAAAATATTTAGAATATCGAACACTAAAAAGTATGGTGATTCACTCAAAACCCTGCATAGTAAAAGTTTTAAATTTTATTGTTTATTTTATCAATAAAAAAAATTACAATTTCTGTTATGGTTTAATTAAAAGAGAGGTAATTTGCAAGAGAGACATATTGGGAGTACTTTGGAGTAGCAAAATTTTTGGAACCACAAAAAGATAAGAATTTGAAAGGTGTGTTGATTCACTCAAAACCATGGATAGCAAAAAATTTAAATTTTACTCTTAAAATTTTTTACAATTTATGTTAGATTTATTCACAATTGAGGTGAAAGAAAATATCTTGTATAATAAAAAATTTATTATTGATTTTACTAGTAAAATTTTTAACAATCTTTATCCCTGTTTAAATTTAATTACAAACAAAAACAAAACAAGCAAACAAACAAACAAACAAAACAAAAACAAAAAAATTCAATACTTACCTTAAACCCCTGGTTTTTCTTGTTTATGTGAATACAAAATCTCACCTTAGGTTTTAACTCCCTCTACAACTTCACAATTAGGATCTTTCATTTTAGACATTTTAGATTTAATGGGTTTGTGTACTTACTATATATAGGGTGTTTGACGTGTAAAGTAGGGGGATCACTTATTGAATTAGATCCAAACCATGTTGACTCTATTTTTCTTCCTTTTAAACTGATATATGTTTTGCGATGTGGCATGTGTAATAAAACACACCAGTGTGTCTTGTGTAATATAATGCATCGGTATATTACAACACTATTAGTTCTATCCATCCTATTCATCATTACTCTAGGTGTAATATAATGCACTAGTGCACCTATGCCAAATAGAGAAGTTAAGTCATTATAGTGTGTTTATCATTACAAATCGCATCCTCTTAAAAATATTTTAAAAATTAATAGTGTTATAAGATATATGTTGATTTTTTTATGAATAACGGATTTTATAAATCACAATAATTGCACTATCACAGGTTGATGTTTCCAAAAAAGAGAAAATATCATACAAAAAATGGGTGCGTCCATAACATAAAAATGCACCGATGCGTTATGTTATATAAAAGCACTATGAAGGCATGTTTTTTGCATGATGGTGCCTTTTCGGAAAATGACAGCACCAAGGTGTTTAGTTCTTCAAGAACTAGTGTTGTTGGAAATTAATGTCCTAGTGCATTGTAATTCTTAATGCACCAGTTCTTTAATCGAACTAATGCGCTGATCCTACAAAATATTATTTCTAGCCCTGGTGCATTGTTAAAATTAGCAAAACCAGTCCTTTTATATCCCTAATGTATCAGTGTGTCTATACAAACAATATGAATTGGTTCTTTGAGTTTAAACAAAAGCATTGGGATTGCAATATTTTTTTGTGTTCCTCAGTGTCATTCCGTAAAAGAACGCCCCAAGGCATTTTTTGATATATAAGCACTGGGGTGTATACATTTCAGACACTAGTCTTCTTTGCATTCAATGCCTTGGTGCTTTTAGTTATGTATTCATCCTAGTGCTTTTATATATGTAGTGCACCGATGTTACTTGTTCCATGAAGTGCACCACAAAAAAAAACATCTGCTATAACCTTTGGTTGCCAAGATTTTTTTAGTTGTGATGAAGTTTCATTATAATTTCTGCTAAAACATCTGCTATTAAAAATGGATGTTATAGCGAATGTTTTTTTGACAATTTTTCCCAATTTTATAACACTAAAAACCTCTGTTATAACCTCCACTATAAGGTATTTTCCTAGTAGTGGGCTATCACATCTACACAGTTCAGTCCATATTAGAACGATACATATAATATCAATATCTTAGATGTAATGACCATGATCATCATGCATATGACTGCAATGCATATAATAACAAGTTACTATCATGCATGATTGACATATGCATATGCATATGACCGCACTAATCAACTATCATATACCATGCATGTAACCACAACATCAATAGAATGATAGGCATGCATATAATCGTGATGCATATAACAACCTTTAACCATCATACCTGCATGCCAACATATAATACATCTATCCTGATGTGATTTTACCTCGAGGTCTAGTGTTGCAACCTCGCTCTAATACCACCCTGTAACCACCCCTCCCAACATTTACCCACATTTACAAGCTCTCGAGGTAAATGTGAGGCTAAGTGCTACTATGACATGACCCAACCTCCAAGTTCTAGTTAAGGAAGTGGGACCTACAACCTGAACCCTTAGTCACATGTGGCATTGTAGAACCATGTTGTCATACAACATGTCTCATTTTCTTGCCACAGCTATCCATGATGTCCATGCTTGCCATTTTGAACCATGCTTTCCATGTTATCCATGCTTTCCATGTTGCACCATGTTGTCCATGCTTGTTGTCCCATTGTGCCACTGACTCATCATTGTGTTGTCCCATTGAACATTAAGGCACAATATCATCTTTGTCCCAACATCTTACAGTTGTCCCATTGAACATTGTAGAACTATATCATATTGTTGTCCCAACATCTTACAGTTGTCCCATTGAACATTGTAGAACTATATCATCTTGTTGTCCCATGCATTTTAGAAATGTTATGTAGCATGTTGTCCCATTTACTTTCATGCACTAGTTAGCAGCACCATGTAGTGCAGTTATCCTATTTAATTTTTTGTTGTCCACAACACTATTGTTCCAATGCTGCCATTACTACTGCTTATATGGTGACTTGTTAGGGCATCTGGTAACCCTTACACACCCAACTATCCATCCACAAATAGTAGCATATTGCTTTTATTCTCCTCGGCTTGGTTGCTTGCTTATGGTACACTTAATTGTCTTGTCCCCACGCTGTCCCTATAGCCTCCACATTGTCCCTTTGATCCTTCATGATACAGCTAAGCTTCAGTTGTCCACACAGCCCTTCATGCTTTCTAGGGAAGCCTCCATGTTGTCCCTTTGACCCTTCACATTAGCGTCCTCCTTTTTCTTGAGCTGCCTTGGGGTAGCTTCGTTAGGGTTTCCTTCAGGTCATAGTGAGGGATGCCTTTAGGTCTGCGCTGGGGCAGATTTTAGGTCTGCATTAGGGCAGCCTTTAGGTCTGCGTTAGTAGGGACAAGTGTATAGGTTTAGGGCTCCTCCTTGATATAGTTATGGATTTTCTATATGACTACGTCCTCTAGATTAGGGCAGTGTATTTCTTCTTGACTGCAACAGTTAGGGCAGCTTCTTATCCTCCAACGTATAGGGCTTCCACTCCTAGATTTATCTTCCATTAAAACCCAAGACAAGTGGAGAGAAATCAAGATAGAAGTGTGTGTGAAAAATGACTCTCAAGTCATTTAATTTTATACTAAAAATTTGAGTACATGTCAGGTTTATTTGGTTGCTGACCAACCTTGACGAATTGTCTTATAACACAAATAAATTCATAACTCCATGAATACTTATGAGAATCGGATGATCTTTAGATCAATCCTACACCTCTAGATGAGAGGGATCCAAGAAAAAATATCAGCTACCATAAATAAGATTACTCACATGGAGTTTGGCCCTAGTTGCCAATTTTAACACTCCCTCTCAATTAGGGAGAACTCCATCTGCTAATCCATATGTCTGACTGTAATATCTCTACCATCAATTCCCTACACTGCTCTGCTCTACTGAGCTCTGCTCTGTTGAACCATGAATAAGAATAATTGATCGAGAATTTATCATACCATTCTCTACCGACCCGAAGTCAGTTTTATTGATCCTAGATCAATATCACAAGAGAATGTCTCAAACCACTCATATTGATCCCTGATAAGTTTCATTGATCCCAGATCAATGGAGGTCATCCTAGCATAGGGAGTATGGTAGATACAATGATGTGTCCATCGATATTACTACTATGGTCCCTAACCCCATTTTCCTACTCATTGGCCATATGAGAGGTACTTCCCATGAGTTATAGAATTCATGGGTAGGATGCCTGGAGAGGAGAACCGTTCATCCTATCACTAAGTCGCCACAGGCTATCACAAGGAAAGGCTAAGCCATTCACCCTATACACAGCGCATCATTAGGGGAGGGTGAGTCACCCTATTGTTTCTTTTTGCTCCAATAAGTACCCCAAGCCCCCCGGAGCTCCGAGAGCTCAATGCATGAAACGTATAGTACCCTCCTACGAAGGTCTCTCAATGACTCCAAGTCATTCAGGAAAGTCATAAATTTGACCTTTCCCCAGGGCTTTGGCAAAATGTATGCAACCTCTACATCAGTCTCAATGCGATGGGGCCTCTTCTCTCATCAACGTACCATATCCTAGATAAGGTAGTATATGATGTCTATCTCTTGGAGCAATCATAAAATACAGGATTCCTCAACAATCAAATCCCCCCTTAGTTGACACAGAAGATCACAGTGGTATCCATCATCTGTACAAACAACTCACTAAGGAGCTTCCACAACCAAGCAGCTTCACACGAGATCAGACTCGTAGCTATTTATTCTGTCTCAGTGGTGAACAAAGAAATTGTCTTCTGCTTTCTGCTCATCCAGGATATTGAGCAAAATCCAAAAAGAATCAACACTCAAAAGTTCTCTTGAGATCCTCCACACTGTCTGCCTAGTCAACATTCAAACAGTCATGCAGCTTCATATTTTCGGTAGTGTATCTCAATCCATGAGAGATTGTGCCATGAAGATATCTCAACAGATTCTTGGCACCAATCTAGTGAGGCTCAACCATATATGAGCTCATCATACTAACTGCAAATCATATGTCCAAATGGAAGTTCAGCAAGAACATCAACGCGAATGAGTTTATGAAACTTAGAGGCATTTCCCAAGTCTGGTCCGGCATCACTACCATATAACTTCTGAAATTTAAATATCCTTGAGGTAGTCATGGGTTTTCATTTTACCATTCCGCATCTGGAATACAACTCCCTCTTACTTCTGCAAATGAGAGGGTCTGTACCTGTCAAAAATAGGTCGTCCTCAAAAGGTTACAATATGAGAGGTCTATCATGCATAGCCTTCAAGAAATGGTTTCGATTGGCTTCACTCCTAGTGAATATCATCTTCATCAGACAGCTATCAATCCTCTCATATTACGCCCAGGGTGTTTTTCTTCAAGCCATAGAGGGCTTTCTTCCACCTGCATACATGAGATTCCCGATCATGAATCTCAAACCCCTCAGGTTGTTCTAAACCTGTGGGCATGCTACATGATGGGAATGGTCCCCTTGTAAGATTTTCCTTTGGTAGTACATCTCAGACATGTACTTTCATGCTCCTTTTGAATTCAAGAATCCCTGTCACCATCTGATTCACATTGGGGAGGGCCCCATAAAGTAGACCTCTGGTGCTATAGATGAGATGTGTCAACTGACATGGTCCCCAATGGACTTCCTACAACTTGATACAAATTTCCAACCCTAAACTCAAAAGCATCTTAGAAAATTTTATTTTTAAACACGTACCTTTCCATCGATGAATGCCACCCTGAAACCTTTGACTTCCATTGCCGAATTGGACATTAGGTTCTTCTAGCAATCAGGTACATAAAAGAGATTCTTGTAAATGAATTGAGTTACCCTTATTCAATTGAGGGGTAACATTCCCTACAGCCTTTCCGACATAGGTGGCATCGGCTCCAAGTATCATCCCACGATTGTTTCCATCTCTGCTAAATTTGAGAGAGAAACCTTCTATTCGATGAAGTGCCTTGAAGCACTACAATCAAAAAGCTAGATTCTCAAAGAATATGAAGGAGAGGGATAATACAACATAATGCTTCTTTATCTTATCAGAAAAAACATTTGATTCTTCATACCTAGGGTTCCTTGCTTTCTTTGAAGAGTCAACTATTTCCTTGATGACCTGCATTACCTGTCATTCCTATGATCATTGAAGATGTCCTTGGAATGATTTTTATCATCATCAAGTGATGTGTTCCTACCATTCAGACACTCCTTTGCATCTATCTTTCCTTCCACCCTTAGATCTGGGCTTCCCATTGAAGTGATCTGTAGGCCATCAGAAACTTCTACTGTGTCATTTTGATAACATTCTCTGCTTCGACTTCACCCTTGGTGAATTAGAAGAGGGATGAGAAATCCATTGATCCTTCTATCCTTTCCCAACTTTCTTTGGTGATTTCTCTTTCACTCTTGCTTTGGAATTGTCTTCACCTCAATTCCAATACCATGTTAATTTTAGGTATGTTCTATGCTTAAAGCAATTTATTTCATTTTGCACAGTTAGCTCAATATCTTTTCCATATTAGAAATCAAATAAACATTAAAGTAAACTACAGATAGAACATAAACATAAATCGCAAAAGACAAGCCAAGACAAGAGGACACAATATGTGGTGTTAGCCAGGGACAAACCCCAATGTGGGGAAACCCTTGATAAATTCTTCTTATATGTTCTTCAATAGTTCAGTAGAGAGAGAGAGAGAGAGAGTACATTTACAACAGAAGTCAACACTTTGACTTATCTAGATAAGAGCGTAGATCATCTCTAAGAAGATGATACATGAGATAAGTTGAAGACATGCTGCTTCAACTGATTCTCCAAGGTGACTCCTTCACCTATCATAGTGTCGCATCTCATCATCATGTTGCACCTCACCGCGTTGCACCATGTTTCACCTCACCGCATTGCACTGCTGTCACATGTGCCATTGTAGAACCATGTTGTCATACAACATGTCTCATGTGCTTGCCACAGTTATCCATGTTTTCCATATTGCACCATGCTTTCCATGCTATCTATGTTTGCCATGTTGTGCCATGATGTCCATGCTTGTTGTCCCATTGTGCCACTGCTACACAATGTCATTGTTGTCCCATTATGTCACTGCCTCATCATTGTACTGTTCCATTGAACATTGCGGCACAATATCATCTCTGTCCCATCATTGTTCTGTCTCATCATACTGTTGTTCGAACATCTTACAGTTGTCTCATTGAACATTGCAGCACTATATCACATTGTTGTCCCAACATCTTACAACTGTCCCATTGAACATTGCAACACTATATCATACTACTATCCCAACATATTACAGTTGTCTCATTGAACATTGCAACACTACATCATATTTCTATCCCAACATCTTATAGTTGTCCCATTGAACATTACAGAACTATATAATACTGTTATCCCAACATCTTACAACTGTCCCAATGAACATTGCAGTGCTATATCATCTTGCTATCCCATGCATTTTAGCAACGCTAGGTATCCTATTGTCCCATTTACTATGTTGCACTAGTTAGCATCACTACGTAGCCCAGTTGTCCTATTTACTTTGTTGTTTTCCACAACACTGATGTTCCAATGCTGCCATTACCGTTGCTTATATGGTGACTAGTTAGGGCATCTGGTAGCCCTTACACACCCAGCTATCCATCCAAAAACAGTAGCATGGTGCACTTAACCGTCTTGTCCCCACACTGTCCCTACAGCCTCCACATTGTCCCTTTGATCCTTCATGTTGCGGCTAAGGCTCTGCTTTCCACACATCCCTTCACATTGTATAAAGCAGCCTCCATGTTGTCCCTTGACACTTCACATCAGCATCCTCCTTCTTCTTGAGCTGCCTTAGGGTAGCTTTGTTAGGGTTGCCTTTAGGTCTCAGTGAGGGCTACCTTTAGGTTTGCATTTGGGCAGCCTTTAGGTCTGCGTTAGTAGGGACCAACGTATAGGTTTAGGGCTCCTCCTTGATAGAGTTATGGATTTTATTCATGAATGTATCCTCTAGATTAGGGCAATGTATTTCTTCTTGACTGTGGTTAGGGAAGCTTCTTATCCTCTAATCTCTAGTGCTACCACCCCTAGATTTCTCTTTCACTAAAACCCAAGGCAAATGGAGAGAAATGAAGATAGAAGTGTGTGTGAGAAATGACTCTCAAGTCATATCCTTTTATACTCAAACGTTGAGCACATGTGGAGTTTATTTGGTTGTTGGCCGACCTTGACAAATTGTCTTATAACACAAATAAATTCATAACTCCATGAATACTTATTGGAATCGGATAATATTTAGATCAATCCTACACCTCTTGGTGAGAGGGATCCAAGAAAAATATTAGCTGCCATAAATAACATGACCAACATGGAGTTTGGACCTAGTTGCCAATTTTAACAGAAAACCATCTCCACCCTCAACCCTTTGGAAGTTTCCTTAGACCACCTCGCGTGATTCCAAAACCTTCCAACAACCCAAAGCTCAACAAAGAATGAATCTCGTCACACCATGGCTATCTAGGAAATGGAAAGGCAAAGTTGAAACCATTATCAAAGCAGGAAAAACCCATGTCAGTGATAGAAAATGACCCAAATAAACAAATGCATGTACCATGCATTCACACCTCAGCTAGGAAACCACACATGCAACCACCATGCATTCACACCTCAGCTAGGGAACCACACATGCAACCTATTCCCTATAAAATCCTCTTGTTGAGGTTGTTGATCCAACTAATCCAGATCTAATTAAGCAAATTCTTTCAGTAGAAATCACATAAGAGAAATGCTTGGCCAATGCATTTCGAACCAACAAGTGTGGTTCATCATCAGGTACAGATGAAGAGGCAGATCATGGCAAAGGCTTAAATAGAGAGCAATTTAGAGACCAAAATTTCAAGTAATGGCTATATTTGAACAATAATATTTAAATTATGATATTAATTTATTAATATATTAAAAACACATATTTGTTGGGTTTTGTTATATTCTTTCCACGACTAGCCCACGTAGTTAACCAAGGGGTTAGAGGAGGGGGAGCCCCCCTTTCATTGCGCTGATTGTGTAGTGGAGGGGGTCACATGGGGTTTGAGGCATACCCGTAACCCCACTTTATGGGGTTTGGGGCAATGTCCCAGAAAATTTTGGTTTTGGACCCTATGTTAGGTTGGGCGGACCCACCTATGGTTTTGTGCATGTTTTTTGCACATGTTCTTTGGACACGATGGTTTTCGGTCCATGGTTTTGGACGCGATGGTTTTTCTTTCCATGGTGTTGGATGCTTTGGCATGTATAAATATGTATTGTAACATTGAAAGGAACATAATGAAAAATCAGGTTGGTAGTCCCGGTTTTGGGATCCAGGGAAAAATCTATGTGTACATGTGTTTTATGTGTTATGATCTCGCATTGTTTATTTTCTGTGTTTTAGAATTCGTATGCCGGTAATTTATGTATGGGGTTAAAACCTACATTTGGTATCAGAGTTGTTTTGGCTTCAAGGGGATGCCTTTGTTGCTGAGGGGTTTTTCTCGAGCTTGTGGTAGACCCTATTCAGTGGGAGATCTACGAGATCGATTCTATTGGTGAAAGAAGATGGTGAGCAGTAGAAAGATAGAGATCGACAAATTTAATGGTCAAAGTTTTGAGTTGTGGAAACTCAAGATGGAGGATATGTTGTTGGATAAAGATCAGTGGATCGTGGTAGATTCGAGTACTAAACCAAATGGAGTTTCCAATGAAAAATGGAAGAAGTTGGATTAGAAGGCAAAGAGCACAATACGATTGTATGTCTCAGATTCAGTATTGTTGAATGTATCAGAGGAAACTACGGTGAAGGCTTTATGGGACAAATTAGGGACTTTGTACCAATCTAAGTCTCTGGTAAATAAATTGTTCCTGCAAAAATAGTTGTATAAACTGAGGATGAAAGATGGAGACTAGGTGACAGAACATCTAAACGCACTTAATACTATAATAAGTCAGTTATTATCTGTTGATATTAAAATTTCAGATGAAGATAATTGCATCAGTTTGTTGTGTTCTCTACCAGATTCGTGGGATAGTCTGGTTATTGCAATAGGTAGTAATGCAACTGCCTTGAAGTTTGATGAAATAGTCTCATCCTTGCTGACGGAGGAATTGAGACAGAAAATAACAGAGAGACAAAATGGTGATGCCTTGTTTGTACGAGGACGGTCTCAGAACAGAAGCAAAAATAAGTCATCGAGTGGGAGATCTAAATCTCCAGGAAGACCTGTAAAGGTGGTGTGCTGGAAATGCAAAAAGGAAGGGCACTACAAAAGGGATTGTAAATCTAAAGCTTCTGATAAAGAAAAGGGATATGATGATGGTCCTTCTATAGAGGCAAAAACCACCTCAGATGAAGGTGGGGATGCTTACTTGGCCTCTACAAGTACACATGTAGATCATGAGGCATGGTTGATTCACTCAGGTGCATCCTTTCACTTCACTCCCCATAGAGAGTGGTTTTGTGAGTATGAGAAATATGATGGTGGTGATGTCTTCTTAAGGGATGATAGGAAAGCTAGAATCATTGGTCACAGAAAAGTAAAGTTGAAGTTGCAAGGTGGAAGGGTTAGAACATTTCTTGGTGTTCTGCATATTCCTACATTAGCCAGAAATCTGATTTCTGTAAGCAAGCTGGATGATGCAGGTGTAAAAACAGTGTTAGATAAGAATACTTGCAAAATGGTTCGGGGAGCATTGGTATTGATGCGGGGAATTCGGATTGGAACTATGTACAAGCTGCAAGGTAGCACTATTATTGATGGGTGCAATAGTTCTGTGGTTCCTAAAAGTGGAGCAGAAAATCTAATAGTCTCTGGAGAAAAGACCATGTTGTGGCATCAAAGACTTGGACATATTGGAGAGAAGGGCTTTCGAATACTTCATGGTAAAGGTATGGTAGAAGGTATGAGTAATAACTCTCTAAATTTTGACTTTTGTGAAAATTGTGTATATGGGAAGCAGAATCGGGTGAGTTTCCCCTCTGGTAGTAAGAAGGCGAAACAAATATTAGAGCTTGTGCACAGTGACGTGTTTGGACCTGTGAACGTTCCATCACTGGGTAAGTCTGTGTACTATGTATCATTTATAGATGACTTCTCAAGGAATACATGGATAAATTTCCTTAAGAAGAAATCTGAAGTCTTTGACGGGCTTAAAGAATTTAAGGCTCTTGTGGAAAATTAAATAGAGAAGAAGATAAAAGCACTGAGGACAGATAATGGTGGAGAGTTTTGCAACAAGGAATTTGAAGAATTTTGTAAAAAGTGTGGTATAGCACGGAAAAAAACTACTCTATATACACCTCAACAAAATGGAGTTGCAGAAAGAATGAAAAAGACGTTGATGGAAAGGGCA
>APFE031558239.1:22534-33222 GCA_000404065.3 Pinus taeda
AAGTCTCTGTATGGGTTAAAATAGTCACCAAGGATGTGGTATCAGAAATTTGATACATTTATACGGGGACTTGGCTTCACCAGAAGCAAAGCAGATCACTGTGTGTATTTTAATTAATTGGTGACCGTGTTATTTATCTGGTCTTGTATGTGGATGATATGTTGCTGGTTGGAAATGACAAAGAAATTATCCAAGATTTGAAGACCCAATTGTCCTTCAAATTCGACATGAAATATCTTAGTGCTGCAAACTATATTTTGGGCATGGAAATTAAAAGAGATCGAGCAAAGAAGAAGATCTAGTTAAACCAAAGGAAGTATGTCGAGACAATACTGCAAAGGCTTAATATGCAGGATAGTAAACCAGTGAAGATTCCTATTCCTGTAGGTGTGAGGTTATCTGTTGAACAGTGTCCCAAGACACAGGAAGAGGGAAGAGGACATGTCCCATGTTTCATATGCAAGTGCAGTCGGTAGCATGATGTATGCAATAGTCTATACTAGACCAGACATTGCACATGCAGTGGGAGTATTGAGCAGGTTTATGTCAAAACCAGGGAAGGAGCACTGGACAACAGTGAAGCGGGTTTTTAGGTATTTGCGTGGCACTAGTGACTATGGTTTGAGCTACCAAGGAAGACCAAGATTGGACAGAATGTTGGATATTCGTGGCTTTGTTGATGCAAACTGAGCAGGAGATCTAGATCAAAGAAGATCTACAAGTGGTTATCTATTTGACCTATTTGGATGTGCAGTCAGTTGGAGGAGTAAGAAACAATCTGTAGTGGCACTATCAACTACAGAGGCAGAATACAGGGCAACCACTCATGCAAGCAGGGAAACAGTTTGGTTGCAGAGATTGTGTTCAAGTATGGGGTTAGTATATGGAGCTATAAGGATAGACAGTGATAGCCAAAGTGCAATTTTCTTGGCAACGAACCCCGCATATCATTCAAAGACAAAGCACATTGATGTTCAGTATCACTTTATAAGGGATATGATAGAAGACAAAAAGGTGTCGCTGGTAAAGGTGGAAACTTTGAAAAACACTACAGATACATTGACAAAATCTGTGAGCTCTGAGAAAAATTACTAAGCTCTCTTGTGGCCCCCTGTGGAAAGAAAACAACAAGTGGGAGAATGTTGGGTTTTGTTATATTCTTTCCACGATTAGACCACGCAGTTAACCAAGGGGTTAGAGGAGCGTGGATCCCCCCTTTTGTCACGCTGATTGTGTAGCGAAGGGGGGTCACATGGGGTTTCAAGCATACCCATATCCCCATTTTATGGGGTTCGGGGCAGCGCCCCGAAAATTTTTGGTTTTGCACCCTATGCTTAGTTGGGCGGACCCACCTATGGTTTTGTGCATGTTTTTCGCACATATTTTTTGGACGCGATGGTTTTCAGTCCATGGTTTTGGACGCGATGGTTTTTCGGTCCATGGTGTTGGATGCTTCAGCATGTATAAATATGTATTGTGACATTGAAAGGAACATAATGAAAAATCAAGCTGTTAGTCCCGGTTATGGGATCCAGGGGAAAATCTCTGTGTATATGTTTTTTATGTGTTATGATCTCGCATTGTTTATTTTCTGTGTTTTAGAATTCGTATGCAGGAAATTTATATACGGGGTTAAAACCTACAATATTATTAAGTAACGGTAAACGACTAGTTTTTGAAAAATTATATTCAAATTAAGTTATTAAAATCAAATATTATTAAAAAAAAAAAAAAAACTACCAGCTACCAGGATCAACCAAGACCTTTTACTTCTATGTTGTTAGAAGAAGTGCATGTGAAAAAGTGTGAAAAACCACATGTGCATACTTTAAAGAATAGGAAGCATAAAGGCAACCATCAAATCAAAGAACACACATAACTTGATAACAAATTTCACCCAGTGTGGGTTACATCTACGGGCCTTGCTCAATGTGGGGAGGCATCTTTCACTAATATTCAGCGAAATCAAATTACATGCATGTATAAAAAATTCATTATACCTCCACTTCTGGGGATGGCCTGAAATTGAACACCTCTGCTAAATAAATGGATAGCACCATTGAATCCTGACAAAAAATTGTGAAAAATGATTGTAAACTCAATCCCTTTTTGCTTCGATCAAAATATGGACCCTCGCGAATATCAAAGATTCCTGAAAGATTCTTTCTTATCATTTTTTTGGAATTCGTTTGCTCAGATGAATAATTCGATCACATCATTGTGTTCGGGGCGAAAAACTGAGAAAAATGAATTTAGCCTAGTTTTGAAACTATCAATTTGAGGCCTCCAAGGAACCTCCCAGATTCCATGGAAATTCTTATGTCAAGGTTCCACTTTCATGGTTCCTCCCTCAAAAGTCTGTCTCTGGAAAATTCATTTCTCATATCATAAAATTGTCTACACCATCAAGGTCTTGGTGAAATTCTAGTTAATCTGAATATAAACTTGGCATGATTTCGCCACTGTAAAAAATTGGCTCCAAAAGAATCTAAAATTTTTTCCACATCATCAGAAAATATTCTCCTCGAAATTTGTGTCTAACTTGGTTCCACTATCGGCTAAATTCCACTACGCAACCTTTGTTCGGCCTTCCATCTCCTCTCTGCGATTGAACAAGGCTTGTGTATAAAATCTCTCACGGAGTATTCGACAGGTGCATGCCTGGCACCGTGGCTATCAGGAGGGTACATAGTTATTATCAAGGCACATGTTACGGGTTCAAATATGCTAACCCATATTGTTTGGGGCGTATAATTGTTTATTACACCATCGAAAAATGTAACTGTTACGCTCACTACTTTATTTATCACATGTGACCCCCATCTCCACCAACAGTTCTGACACCCATCCATCATGGTTTGTGGATTGACCGCTCAGTGTTTTGGTTAGAACATATGTCATATGCTTGTTTGTTTTTAATATCCGCTACCATTGGTTCCAAAGTAGTTTGACCACTTTCCATTCATCATTACATTATTGTTCCCTAGGCATAAGAATGGCCCGGTTTACCTCGCCGCCCGGAAAAACCTCCGGCTCCGGCAACGGGAATTCCTCCGCCAGCTCCTCCACCCTCCTCTCTCCTTGAGCTCCGCCCAGCTCCGCCGTGAGCTCTGCCCAGTTGGATTCTGTGAACTTGGAAAGGCTAATAAATAGCGATCTATAAACAACGATCTGTGGCGCAATGGTAGTGAGTGTGATTCCAGATCGGAGAGTTGCGTGTTCAATTCGCGTCAAGTTCAATGTTTCCTTTTGGCACTTCGCCTTTCCACTGGAATCTGAAACTGACATCATTCTTCACACTGCCAAATTTTATAGATGGCTTTGCCTTCATTACTTATTTACTAGTTTTCGTACAAGTCAATACTCGATAATTTGTGGCTAGCGTACAAATCATTTCTATATTTACCATGGATTGTAGATGGTTGATTCTACTTGGAAAATAATGAAGCACTGCAGAATGGATTAACTGTTCAACGTAAGGTTTGGAGGTTCAATGAATTTTTGCGCTGGCCAGGACTGAAGGGATTTACTTCTAAAGCCGGGGATGGAAGGGCCTTAGTGGAAGATGCATCTCTTTTGAAGAAAGGAACAGAGGATCTCCTTGAGGCAAGGACCACAGGGTTTACTGGATGGTTATTTAGGTAAGTGGCCCAGTCTCTTTATGTTGTCGTTTTAAGCTATTTTCTTCAAGAAATACAAATTTTTTATTGGTTTCTATCTTCGTTTTAAGCTATTTTCTTCAAGAAATATGAATTTGTTATTGCTTTGTTATTGGTTTGTTCTTCTACTCATTCGAAGGTTACAGTTCTTTCATTGAACGCTTCATGTTCCTGACAAATACCCTATAGAGATATGTATAATTGTTACGGAATTTTCTGCAATATATTAGCCTTTTGATCCAGCCCGTAAGCAACGCTAGCCACAAATTATCGAGTATTGAATTGTACGAAAACTAGTAAATAAGTGATGAAGGCAGAGTCGTCTATAAAATTTGGCAGTGTGAAAAATGATGTCAGTTTCATATTCCTGGCAATCAAATTAATTGATAAAAATTTCAGTGGAAAGGCGAAGTGCCAAAATGCAACATTGAACCTGACGCGAATTGAACACGCAACTCTCTGATCTGGAATCACACTCACTACCATTGCGCCACAGATCGTTGTTTACGGATCGTTGTTTATTAGCCTTTCCAAGTTCACGAAATCCAAGTGGGCAGAGCTCGCAGCGGAGCTGGGCGGAGCTCAAGAAGGGTGGAGGAGCTAGCGGAGGAATTCCTGGTGGCCGGAGCCAGAGGTTTTTCCGGGCAGTGACGGAAACCGGGCCATTCTTCCGCCTAGGTAGACTACTCTCATATGTTATATGTGGAACGATACATCATTTTTAATATAATTTGACCCATTTGTTATATTTGTAAAAAAACCTTTGTCATGCCATTTAATTTGGATTACCCACATTCCAAAAAATATATGCATTGGTTTTTAGCCTCCAAACTTAGGTTTGGGTGGTTATTATTATGACCAAATTTGTTGGATTTTATATTTAACCATATTATATGATTTTTATTTCATATGTTTATTTAATAAACATATATTGTTTTATATTTTTTTAATAACCTCCATGCATATATATATTTATACTATATATAATATATATATTTTTTTTTTATTTTACTAATTTTATAATATTTATTTTTGTTTTATATACCACATTTTGTTTTATATGGTTTTTTGGCTTCTATGGGTATTTCTTAATATATAGTTTTTGTCTTTTTAGCAGGGATAAGTAGCCAATCACTGGGTGCCAAGTGTCAATGGTTGAATGGTAATTCCACTGCCACGTATGCCTTGTGTGTCCCACTTCCTCTTCAACTTGTAAACTTCAGACGGTCATAAAATGGTCATATGGACTCCAATTGAGGTGTTGTTTGTGTTGTTGAATTTGTAATGACGAACAGTACGTCCTAGTGTCAATATTGTTGATATCCAAACACTTTGAAAATTAAGCATTTAGGGATCCTTATGGATCATTCCTCCCCACTTAGAAGCTTTTGGTCCTCCAAAATTATGAAATCATTCTGCAATCTGTTGTACTCCTTCGTCTACACAATAAGTGCACTAACAAAACACATTTCCTTCTCCTTCGCCTTTGTTCTTCATAGCCATAAGTGATGAACTGACACTTGTGTCCTTTTGTTGATTGTGCTGGACCCGCCAACATGTCAAGGGGATCTCCCTGGAAATAATTCCAAATTAGACCTCCAACCATTTGGTGTAGGAGTCCCAACAGTGGGTTGTGAGGTAATGCTTTGATGCAATGTCGCATAGAGGCAAGTAAGATAACTATGTCAATAGCAAGGGTGTGACTAATGCAGTGAGTCAAGGAATGAGTATGAGAGGTTCCAACGCTTCAAAGGGAGAGGAAGGTGAAGGTGAGTTCCAGGTTGAAAGTGATCAGTCCCAACTCAGCTAGGAACACACAACACAAAGGACATACATAGCTTTCGAGAGAGCAGTCGACATGGATGCGATAGTCCAAACATACAAGGTAATATAACACGAACATTACTCACAAATCAGTCCGAGATGAGTGTGATGGTTGATATAACAAGGTTCAGAGAAAGGTCTATATGGTGTCCAACAGAGAAGTCGACACAGACAATGACAACATTAACAACATATGCAACTCAACTCATTAACAATAAGATTCATATAATTGCATGTGAATCAGTTCATACACAAACGTAAGGTAAACAACATATATTATTAAGGAAACCGAAGCAGTCCAAATACAATAACAAGATACGCATGAAAATGTGTTGGCTTTTATTATATAAAGAAGTGTAAGTCACAATCATACAATACACCATGTAAACCTGCTAGCCCCATCAGTGGAACGTTACAGCCACATCCGCCTGCTCCTCCAAAGAGATGTACTAGCTCCATGTAGTGGAGAAGCCAAGGTGCGTTACAATACTATCCAAGCCTTCTTCAAGATAGTCTTAGTAGAAGGTTGGTTGAGAAAAATCCTATACAATGAGTTATGAGGGACTATTTATAATAAAGGGTGGGGTGACCCTTGACATTCCCCTTTGTGATTGTTCAACTACCCTCATGACTCTTCACCTACTCTATGACTGTTACATTCACTCTTGAGACTTAACTTACACTTGACATGACTCAACAATACAAAGCACATGTACCCATGTGAACAATGGCTTGAACAAGTCAAATTAGACACCACTATGACTTATAAAACTATAGAAGTCCAACTGCTCGATATCCTCATGTTGATAAACAATAACATATTGGTGCCAAGATTGGTAGTCTCTAATAATGTCTGTGTGTTCCGTTGTGACATCTATCTGGAGCCTGAACCTTATCTACATGGCATCCAGGTACACTGCTTAGGCTCCTTTGTCCAACTCATCTGAAAGAAAGTGCAATAATGCCCTCAATGTGGCTGGACCAGCAACATACTTGCGCATGATGTCTGCACTAATAGGAAAGTCTGTACTGGTGGCGATGCACATCAACTCATTGAAGTACGAGTCAAGCTCATGTTGGACCTACTTCTTGGTCTTCGCTTGGGTGAGAGTCCCAAGTGATGGAATCACATATGCGTGCACAACATCCTCCATGCCCTTGAATACTCGTACATGGGAAGCTTGTATGCTAGTGATGATTTGCGGTAGGCCTTCATAGTTCTAGATCTGACTTCGAATACGCTCTTGCAACTCAATAGCATTATCCTTCATCATCTTGGGAAAATGGAGCAGGGCTCCTTTATAATTCATCCTCCATGCTCGCATGTTATCAACGACAACATGTATGTTCTTCAAGATGTGAGCTCTTCTAACACATGGATGTTGTCATCCGTGAAGATGAACGACTGTTTGATGCACAATACTGAACTTGGAGTACAATGCTCGTATAATCGTGTCCAAGGACAAAACTTCCTCCAATATTGCCTTTTTCATTTCATCTCGGGAGGACATTATCACGAAGTCTCCTCCCTGCTTGGCCACTTGTAGATCCTTCACCATTCACTCATTCTCATCTCTGAGGAATCGAACACTAGAGCTAGTGGCTTCGGCATACACTCTAGTTGCATCAGCCAAAGTAGCTAGGTCCTTGTGCACATTGCTCATGATCGCTTGTTATTCAACTTTCTCAGGGTATGTTCGGTTCTCCAAAGTTGGTACTCTATCAGGGTGCACAATTTTATGTTGAGATTCATCAAAGGAGTTGTCGCACATCTTTGCTTCTGGCTGACCACCAAGGATCTCAGTGCATCCTTGGTCATTCGAGACTTGCTCATCATCTAGATGCATTGCAGTAGGTGAATCAACCTCTCTGTGGTGAGGCATGAGGTTAGTGTCTTATTCCAATTCTGGTAGCTCCATGTCTGCATCCAACTATTCGAAAGCCTATTCTATCTCATGAGCAAAGCATTGCCCCTACCAGGTCTCACCCTATTCACCTGATGCCAATTGTTCAGAATAATAAACTACTTGTATGAGTGTTGCATCATCTGTTTGCACGTGAGGCGCCCCCTTTTGAATAAGCTTTTGTTGCACTTTCTTCTTCTGTTGGCATAGCTCTTGTTCTTTTCGGAGTTTCTTCCTTAGCGCAGGCAACTCCTTCTTTGTTTCTTCCATTCTCTTCTTATCTCTCTGCCTTCGCGTGATTTTCTTTACACATTGTTGCCTCTTATGTTGAATAGCCATAGCTACTTGTTCTACTAGTGGATCTTCTCGAAACTTGCAACTTTGTTCCTCCTCCATGTGGTCGACAATATTTCTCTTCCCTTTGTCGCGCGCAGGTATGCTTAGCTCTGTTGCCTCTATTGTTGCTGTTGTTGCTGGTGTTTTCCATGGTGTTTCTTCATGCTACGGTGCTAACCATTCTACGGTGAAACCAACCATTTCATTGGGTTTAGAATGATCATAACAATACCTCCATGAGTCTTCCTTTTTCCAATGATATGCCCCATGGATCCAATTAAACTGAACTCTCATGCAGTGATCCTTGATAATGCAATGTGGTTCATACGGTTGAAGCTTCGGAGGTCGAATGGGTGCTTATTCATTTTTTCAGCTTCGACATCTACTTGCTTGATTCTCTTGATCTCATATAACCCAATCCGCAACGGAAGAGTGGGCCAAGGTTCCTTCTTCTTCCGATGTAGCCTAGCTGTTAATCCTGATGAGATATGATACATACTTCCTGCATGACTAGCATGTCCAAAGAAAAATTTGGCAGAACATGTGGAGGCTTCTCCACACTGAACACTCAGATGAACGTGTTGTCTGGTGAGGCATACCAATATGTAGTGCCTAACAATGCCTTCATCACTTCTTCTAACATGTAGGGTGGATCCTATTCAAATATCAACCTATACATTGGGGTGACAAGATGGTCGGATAGTTGTTTGATCACTCCTCTGATGCTGCACTTGGAGAATAGCTTGAAATATGTGCTCACAATAGTATCTGCAGTGACCATGCCCACTCTAAGCCTAAGAACTCATGTTGGGCACAGACTGTGTCTAGAATGTAGGCGGACATCTAAATCTCTGCATGCATGCCTTCGTGTTAGGTCCCTATAATACTAGTGATTACCCCATTACTATTGTAGTTGTATCCCTTATTAATATTGTTGTGCCCTTATTGTCCCCATATTGTTATTACTGCACCCCATAGAATCCCTCTATTGTTATTTTTGTGGCTTTATATTATTATTGTTAGGTCGGCTGGGTTATATTGTGACTCCTTAAACTCCTATATATAGAAAGGAGGTTTTGTCATTTGTATCATCCAAGAATTGTTAATTTGTGTAATGTAAAGGAGGTTGTCCCCTCGAAGAGGTTGAATTCTAAGGCGTTCAACTATCTTTTCTTTCTTTTTGTGAGTTGGTTTCATAACATTTGGTATCAGAGCTGTGGATTCTAGGGTTTCACTACTCCAAATAGGTCATCGTGGCATTTTTGCTATAACTTTTTTTTGCGACGTTTCAGAAGCTAACAAAAAAACCCATTTGAGACGAAATCGCGCTAAACCTCAAATCCGAATTTCAGAGCATTTTGCATTATATTTGCAGAGATATGATCTAAGGAAGTTGGTCTTTTTGCAGACTCCTGAATTACATTCCAAATAGGTGACTTGGGGAAAATCATCATAACTTTCTCTCTGAGCATCAGATTGAAATTTCATAGAAGGTACAGAAAGAGGATGGATTGTAGTTTCTTTTATATATTTTTTAGAGCCAAAGGTCGAAACATTGACTCGTGGCATATTTTACAAGTTCACTCTACCAAATTAGTCTATAATCAGGTCACTGTGAGAGATTTGGCTTAACTCTTTCCTGGAGAATCCAAGTTGGATCAGACTGGTGGAATTCGAAAGAGGATGCAAAGGGCTACCATAGGTCGCAAATTTAGAATTGGATGATTTGAAATTATGAAGATACATCAGATTCAATATGAAGCTCCTACAAAGTGAAAAAATGTGTGTAATTTTTTTTCAAATTTTTTTAATAAGCTTAGTTTGAAAAATTAGTTTGAAGGAATTCAAAGGGCATAGTAAAACATTATTATCAGTAATTGATGCCCTGAGGAAAGAAAACACAAACACCTAGTAAGCAACCTGAAAGTTCTAGCATGACACATGAAGAAGAGGAAGAAATGCAACAAGATATATCAAAATTACGAGACCAAGTGCAACAAGTGTCACTTGCACAAAAAGCAACAGAATCTAAGATGGATGGTTTAAAGAAACATGGAGAAGCTAAGATGGATGGTTTAAAGAAAGGCATAGAAGCTAAGATGTATTGTTTAAAGAAAGGTGTAGAAACTAAGATGAATGACGTGGAAGCTGAAATGGATGATTTGAAGACAGTCGTGGAAGATTTGAAGACAAATTTGACAAAGTTTCTACAAGAAATGCATACTAATGGTGAAAGGGTAGTAAAGGAAACTCATGTTGAGAACAAAAGAAATGTTAATCATGATTTCATAGACTCTAATGTTGGATCGAAGACCCACCATATTCCAAAAATTGATATGAGGAAGTTTGATGGCAAGGATCCCGCAACATGGATATTACAGATAGAGAAATTTTTTGATCTCAATAATGTGCAAAACACACAAAAGGTACGTATTGCAACTTTATATTTGGAACCAAATCAGTTTGTATGGTATCAATGGCTTTGCTCTCATAAACAAATTATCACTTAGGCAATTTTTATAGAAGAATTGACGGCACATTATGAGGATACAAAAAGCAACATTTTTTTTAGCCAATTGATAAGTCTCAAAGAAAAGGGTTCCATAATGGAGCACATTGAAGAGTTCCAAAAATTGAACATAAGGGTAAAAAATATTCCAAAGGAGCATAGGATTGATGTGTTCATAGGGACTTTAAAGGATAATATCCAGCATTATGTTCGCCTTTGGTAACCTTATTCATTAGAGAAGGCATTCAGGTTACTAAGAAAAATGGAAAGAAAAATTATGGCAACTAGGAAGCATACCAATCACAACTAAAAAGATGGAAGTGTTGTTGCCCCTATTATTCCACAACCTATAAGGTTGACACCACAATAATTGGAAGAAAAAATAGCAAAAGGGCTTTGTTACAGTTGTGATAGCAAATACACTAAAGGTCATAAGTGTGCTAAGAAGAAATTATT
>APFE031558239.1:33242-96452 GCA_000404065.3 Pinus taeda
ATGAATTGCATGGATCAATTTACTTCACCAAGTTGGATCTTCGTTCAGGATATCATCAAATCAGAATGAAGACTGAAGACATTCCAAAAGAAACATTTAGAACTCATGAGGGTAATTATAAATTTTTGGTCATGCCTTTCAGCCTTTTCAATGCACCTTCAACATTTCAAGGTTTGATGAATTCCATTTTCAAACCATTCCTTAGAAAATTTGTGTTAGTATTTTATGATGATATACTAATCTATAGCAAGTCTTGGAAGGATCATGTTGAACATGTTGACAGGGTGCTACAACTATTGGAGGAGAAACAATTATATGCAAAAAGATCCAAATGTTTCTTTGGAGTAAAAGAGGTGGAATATATGGGTCATATTGTATCTCATGAAGGAGTTAAGGTAGACCCTAGCAAAATTAAAGCCATTAAGGAATGGAAAATCCCCACATCCTTAAAGCATATGCGAGGATTTCTCGAGTTGATAGGTTATTATCGCAAGTTTGTTAAGAATTATGGGAGAATAGTAGTACCTCTAACAACATTATTGAAGAAAGATGCATTTTCATGGACTCCAGATAAAACAAAGGCCTTCAAACATCTTAAAGAGGCAATGTGCCAAGCACCGGTCTTAGCTACACCGAACTTCACAAAGACCTTTATTGTGGAATTTGATGCTTCAAGAAATGGAATTGGTGCTATTTTAATGCAAGATGAAAGACTCGTTGCTTTTGAAAGTCATCCAATCAAGGGAAAGTTTTTACACAAAGCTATTTATGAGAAGGAAATGTTGGCAATACTCCATGAACTTAAGAAATGGTGACCCTACCCAATGGGGAGACACTTCAAGGTAAAAACGGATCATGATAACCTTAAATACTTTTTAGAACAAATATTATCCTCTGAAGAGCAACAAAAGTGGGTCACAAAGATGTTGAGTTATGATTTTGAAATCATCTACAAAAAAGGTAGAAAAATGTGGTGGCATATGGACTCGCAAGAAAGGATGAGGATGTGGAAGCATTGTTGTGCGCCATTTCTATTATCCAACCAGATTGGATAAACGAAGCAAGGGAGGAATGGAAGAATGATCAAGAAGTATGGGCACTTATTCGAAAGTTACAAAAATATTCCAATACATCTGATACATTTAGCTAGCAAAATGATTTGTTATGGTACAAAGATCACTTATACCTCTTCAAGAATTCCCAACTCAAACAAAAGATTCTTATGGAATTGCACACTTATCCCTTAGGAGGGCACTCAAGATTTTTAAAAACTTACCACAGGGTTAAGAAGGAATTTTTTCGGGATGGAATTAAATCAGATATTCAAAAGTTTGTGGCGAAATGTTTGGTTTTCCAACAAAATAAAGTTGAAACAATTAAGACCCCGGCTCTATTACAACCTTTATCCATTCCAAGCCAACATTGGGAGGAGGTTTCAATGGATTTTATCACAGGTTTACCCAAGTTTGAGGGAAAGAGTGTCATCATGGTGGTAGTTGACCGACTTACCAAGTATGCACACTTTTGTGCATTATCACATCCATTTAAAGCCAGTATAGTTTCTACTACATTTATGGAAACAATTCAAAAGCTACATGGAAATCCAAAGATTATTGTAAGTGATAGAGATCCCATTTTCACTGGAAATTTTTGGACAGAATTATTTTCTTGTCTTGGTACTCAGTTGGCTCATAGCTCATCTTATCATCTTCAATCTGATGGGCAAACTGAGATAGTAAACAAATGTTTGGAAGGATATCTTCGTTGCTTTGTATTTGATAAACAGACACAATGGGTCAAATGGTTGCCTCTGGCTGAATGGTGGTATAACACTTCCTTCCATACAACAACAAAAATGACCCCATTTATGGCACTTTATGGATATCAGCCACCATCCATCACATCATATTTAAGAGAAAATTCTAAGGTTCAAGTAGCGGAACATCAGATCGAACATCAACAACAAGTACTCCAACTCTTAAAGAATAACCTCGTGTTGGCACAAAATAGAATGAAACAACAAGCAAATCAGCATCGCAGTGAAAGAAGTTTTGATGTAGGTGATTGGGTATTCCTACGGCTACAACCATATAAACAAATGTCCCTCAAGCAAGCTAAGAAGGATAATAAATTATCACCAAAGTATTATGGTCCGTGCAAGTTGTTGCAAAAGATTGGTACTATAGCATACAAATTGGAGCTTCCTGCAGCTTCTCGAGTACACCGAGTTTTCCATGTTTCATGTTTAAAGAAGGTTATAAGCGACAAGCTCCCAGTTCAAACAATATTTCCAGAACTTGACGAGGAAGGAAAAATTATATTGGAACCGGAAACACTCATAGAAACAAGAACTTTCCAGCTACAAAATCGATCAATTTCAGAGTATCTCATCAAGTGGAAGAACTTATCCGCTGAAGATTCCACAAGGGAGGATGAGAATTTTATATAGAAGCATCCAGAACTACTCAAGCATTGAGGACAACACTTTTTTGAAGGAGGGGGGCATGTTAGGTCCCTATAATACTAGTGATTACCCCATTACTATTGTAGTTATATCCCTTATTAGTATTGTTGTGCCCCTATTGTCCCCATATTGTTATTACTATGCCCCATAGAATCCCTCTATTGTTATTTTTTTGGCTTTATATTATTATAGTTAGGTTGGCTGGGTTATATTGTGACTCCTTAGACTCCTATATATAGAAAGGAGGTTTTTTCATTTGTATCATCCAAGAATTGTTCATTTGTGGAATGTAAAGGAGGTTGCCCCCTCGAAGAGGCTGAATTCTAAGGTGTTCAACTATCTTTTCTTTCTTTTTGTGAGATGGTTTCATAACACTTCAGGTGAGTATCGAGCCTTTGTGACTTTCTCCTTCAATTGATGAGCCAGTATGTCGGACCACTTGCATGGTCTTCCTTCTCTAGCCAGTTGGTCTAGCAAAAAACACCCAACTCTTAGGGAAGGTCTCACTGCTTGCTTGGCCACTCAGTCGACATGCGAATATGACCAAGTATTGGTATGCCTTCCTTAATATATTTGTCTTATAGATCTGGTTAGGGGTCATCTTGAAACGAGTTGGCTTCTTTACCCAATCCTTCAGAATATTTCTAGAGTGGCCTCTGTTTTTGGGCAAGATGGACGGAGGGGTCATGAAAGTCATGGGCTCATCCATCTGATCCATCTCATCATAATCTTATGCCCAGGAGGCTACAATATTTTTCCCACTAACACTGCTCAAGGTCATCGTTTTGGGGTCAGTGTGGGAGACGATCCAATGAATCATATCCGCACATCGGAACGTGGGGTATCTGCATGCAATCCTGTACAGGCAGGACTTATGAATGTTCATGTACACTTGATTTTCTTCAAGGTCTTCCTCAAAAGTACCTGTGAATGTTTCATTCACCTTTTACCACTTCAGTTTGATGTCCTTGTCTATATACAGCTTCGTATCTTCGTAGATCAACATGATATAGGACACATGTTCAACTATTGTTCCAACTGCAACACCATCAGTGTCTTGGGATATTGTTCTCTTGGAATCCATTGAAACATATGAACACCTGAAAGATCTGGAAACAAGCAGCATGCATGGCAAGAAATATGTTAGTGAAAACAAAGTAAATCCAGGGAAGGTCACAACACATACCCGGGAACTAATGAGAAAGATTGCACAAATTTCACTGGGAGGCTGAGTGACTAGCTGCTAGAACTATGAAAAGGGAAATCTAGATTGACTTGGAGGGTGAACTGGCAGTTGGATCTACAAAATGCGCAAGTCATTTAGGAAGGTTGTTGTTGGGATTGCACAATGCGTGATTCCAGCTGGGATAGACTGTTGGCCCAGGGATGGTTTTCCACAAATTTTTGGGCCAAGTAGCCATTGACCTCCAGAAATGTGCAATTCAATCCAGGAGGTCAGTGTTGGGCCATAATGCACAAATCAGGAGAGGAATGTGAGCCTTCCTTCTCTAGATTGCGCAATGCAACCTTGGTGAAGGCAGAGATTGGGTCAAGGTTGGCCCGACTCATCAAAGGGCAACTGAAAGCAAGTAAGTTGATGGAATGCATGGTGACACTAAGTGATAGTAGAGGTGATAAAAATTGCATGCAAAACATGAATGGAATATTGAGAAAACAGATCAACATGCATGTGGGTGAGGCCATTCGCCGGTCGAACGTACGTGCAAAACAGTTTCATGCATGCGATACTAGTGAGCTAACAACGAAAATAAAAATAGAGCTAGGACAATCTAGAATATATGTAAATGACAACAGGTGTTCAAAGAAATCAAGCAAACAACACACACACAAAAAAATACACAAAAAGCGACAGAAATGCTGAAAAGACAAGTTGAGGCCACTTACCCGTGAATAGCTGAGCCAGATGTGTCGAAGAGTCTTGGATGTGCTATGGGATGTTAGATATCCAAGTTCAATGTGAATGAATGAGTTATGATGTGTCAAATAAATAAGTTTGGCCTCAAGACACACATGCCACAAATCTAGGAAAAAGCGACACTTGGAGAGAAACTTCTAAATCAATTTTGCATGTAACCCCCAGCTACTAAAACTAGTTACCTGAATCATGGGATACCTTTTGCATGTTGCCTCTTTCTATTCCAGGAAGATCATGTCATGCATGCATGCAAGTCCAGTTTCCTCAGTCTCGGGTGGGACTGGTCAACCGGATTGTCCATGCATGCCAATGCTCAAGTGCTTGGGAAAAATATGCATTCGTGACTGTAAGTTGGGCTAAGTTCCCAAGGGGATTTCATGATTTTTGGGCCCAACAGCTAACTGTTGCCCAGATTTGCACAAATCCTGGGCTGAACTACCTGTTGGTGGGAAAATTGTACAATACTTGTTGGGAGAGTTGGCTGGCAGGATTGCACAATCTTGGAGACCAACAAGTTATGAGAGAGGATTTCACAATTCCTAGAGGGACAAGCTGGTTTCCCTCTAGGAATGTGCAATTTTCAAGGGGAATTTTCTCACCTTGCGGCTAGACCAAGTCTGAGTAAGCAGCGTGTGAGGTGAATGGATTGACTGTGTTCGACAAGCTACATTTGTGCGAGGAAAGCACTGAATCTTGAGTACTTGACGAAGCAAGACAAAGTGTTGTGCAACGTTGGCAGGGAGGCTCCAAAACAAGATAAGGCAAAATTTTGGAGGGTGGTTGTAGCTGCTACAAAACCTACTACAAACTTGTTGTACATACATGTTCAATTACGTGAGCTATCATGACCAAAGCAAACCCCATACTTTCCAAGAGTTTATAACACACTCTTTGGTCAAGTTCAAAATAGAAACCAATACCCTAGATATCAACAAAAAGGCCAAAAGCATCATCATGTTGTTTTCATAAGTGATGGAAAACACATCATCACTTTTACAATCATTTCGCAACATGTTATTTACAAAATGTTGCCATGACAAGCTACTATATCTGATAAAACCATCTCTTACTCAACAAAGTGAATGGGTCATCTCTTTTTGGCCGATTCGCTTGTTGAACATATTCACCATCTGGTTCCTTCATAGGTGTTTTCTGGTCATGGAGTATCTTACATGTGGCTTTCTAATGTCCATCCTTGTTGTAGTGACTACAATGATTGTTTCTCCTCCAAACTCTCTAGACTATCTTGGAACAATTATTCCTTGTGCACCTCTGATAAGTGCCTATGGAAACCTCACTATCATTGGAATGTGATGAGGTTCTCCCAAAAACCATCATTGGTTGATCATTGGTTTTCTTGGAGCATTCTCCAACCTCCTATCTGAATACCCAAGTACTGCATAACGAGGAAATTCTTCCACTTTGATGGTATTCACAATGCCCTGGCCATTAATGTCGAGGCCCTTTCCTTGATATCCCATTTTTCTTAACAATTTTCATCCAATTTTGTAGTATGTTTCTCAAAAGAGAGAAAAATCATCATCATAAAAAAATAATAAATAATAAATAATAAAAAAAACCATGAAATTGAAGAATCACTTTTTACCTCGGGCTTGTTATGTTGCAACGTTTTCAAGGCCTTTTCCTTGACTTGTAAATGATGGTGCAACCTTTGTTTCTCCTCATTTTCTTCTTGTAGGAGTCTCCTTAGTTTAGAATTCTCCCCTTGAATTCTTTGGTTGATATCTTTGATTTCTTGGAGCCATGCAGTATTTGGTTCCCTCCTCATTTTTGGCACAACATCTACTGAAATATTTGCCTCATCACCTAAATTAGAACCCAAGTCAATAGGCCTATCTTTTGCAATCCCAAGAGCTGCAATCTTCATTGCATCACTTGAATCTCATCCCAGGTCAATTGGTCCAATACCTACAAATCCTGAAGTTGTGATCTTCTCATTGTCCTTTGATTCAAATTCTTGGTCTTGTTGCACAACTGCAACTATAATTTGCTTCTCCTTCCTACCATTCCTCTTTGGCCTCAATTCCTGATGCAGTTTCCAGCAATGTTCCTCTTCATTCCCTTTTTTTTCACAACGAGTACAAGAGGGTATTTCTTCCTTTATTTTAGTTGTTGGTTTCCTATTTGGGTGGTCATATTTCTCATTCTTCCCACTTCTTTCAATATGTACAGCTTCACACTAACTTCATCAAGAGTTTTACGTTTAGATAATAACAATGAAAGATGTAAATAACTATCCAAAGAGCCAATATATTTCATCAACATCTTGAGAGAGTTTAGTGGAATATTCAATGCTAATGATTGTTTCCTAAACTCCTCCATAAAATTATGAACATTTTGACCTTTACTTTGTTTCAAATGTTACCATTCCATCATAGCCTTTGTTTGTAACCCAATGGGTAAAACTATCCTCTTAAAACATAAACAAACTCTTACCACCTTTTTGCAGTTTGCCTTCCCACCAGACAAGAGAAGTTCCATTCAATCAAAGGGATGCTATCTAGATATTGGTTTCATCCTCTTTGATTCATTGTACGTGGCAATATATTTCAACCTATCTAATCCAGTTATCTATCTTTTCTGCATTAGTTTATCCACTAAACATAGGCAAATCAAACTTGACATCTAGCTTGAAAAATGGATTTTTATGAGTTTTTCTACCTCGAGAATGACAAGAAGAGGAATAAAAACAAAATTCACTGGAAGATGGAGAGGGAGGTTCAAGAGGCTCTCCTCCTCCTCCTTCATGATTCACCGAGGCATGATCATCTGTTCCTTCCTTCTTCTATGGTTTTTCCATTGTCTTTTCATACTTTGCAAACAATTTATCCACTATTTCTTCCATGGTGTAGAAGGCCTTGAGATAATTCTACTCCTCCTCAAACCAAGCATCCTCATCTACCATTTTCCCTCTTCATGTTGCATGCCCCGCTTCTAGATCAAAGGACTTAAGTTTTCCATCACCTATTTGGAGCCTTGCCCTAGTTATCATACACTTGTAATGCACATCAACAAAATACCCGCTCTTATACCAAACTTAATATGGATCTCTCAGTTACCAAAATTAACCAAGATCTTTTACTTCTGCGATGCTATCATAATTGCATGTGAAATATTATGAAAAAACATAGGTCCATACTTTAAAGAAGAGGAAACATAAAGGTAGCCATCAAATCAAAGAACACACAACTTAATAATGGAGTTCACCTAGTGTAGGTTACATCTCTTGGCCATGCTCAATCTGGGGAGGCTTATTTCATTAATCTTCAGCGAAATCAAATTACATGCATCTATAAAAGACTACTTATACCTCCACTTCTGGGGATGGCTTGAAATTTCACATCTCTACTGAAGAAATGGACTGCATCGTTGATTTCCTCACAAAAAATCATGAAAAATGATTGCAAACTCGAACCCTGTATGCTTTGGTCAAAATTTGGACCCTCTGGAATCTCAAAGGTTCCCCAAATATTCCTTCTCGTGGGTTCACTGGAATTTTGCTGCTCATATGAAGAATCTGATCATGTTCCTAGTGAAAAACTAAGAAAAATAAGTTTAGAGTCATTTTGGTTTTGAAACAGTCAATTTTGGTCCTCCAAGGAATATTTTAGATTCCATGGAGATTCTTGTGTCAAGGTTCCGCCCTCAATAGCCTATCTATGGGAAATCTGCTCCTCAGATCAAAAAATTGTCTACACCATCAAACTCCTAGTGAAATTTTGGTTAGTTTGAGTATAAATTTGGCATTATTTCACCACTGTCAAAAATTAGCTCCAAGGTAATCTAAATATTCCTCCATAGCATTAGAGAATATTCTCCTCAAAATTTGTGTCAAGCATGGTTCCATTATGGGCTGAGTTCCATTGCTCAACCTTCATTCGACCTTCCATATCCTCTTTGCAACTGAATAAGGCTTATGTATAAAATATTTAATGGAGTTTTCAATGGGCACGTGTCTCATGTTAGATTCAATATTTGCATACTGCCACCAGTGATCAAATATGCTCTTCTAAAGTGGTCTTAGGGTGTCAAAGTCAAATTTTTTCATTTCAGTGAGTTCAAGTAAAAATTTGGTCACTGGGTATTAGGTCTAGGATTTGTTTTCACTCCTTCCAAAGTCTTCCAAGTATTGGTTCATGTCACTATTTGGCTGAGTGTACCATCATTCAAAGAGTTGTCATCATTATTTCAAGTTCCAATGGGTCATTTTACACCTTGTTTGTGCTTCAGTTGTGCTTAGGTAAGGCTCATTTCCCTCTACTAGGGTTTGAGGGTAAGTTTTCTTGGATGGTCAAATCATCAACAAAACTTGTATCCTAATGTGCATACACCTTCCCCTATCCTTAATATACTTTCTTAAACACTTCCCATCACTAATATCCCTCAAATTCATCATTTTCCAAAAAACCCTAGCCTATTGCTACAATTTGACACTTTCCTAGGTTAGGCCCGTGTTTTGCCCTTTTTGACCCCGTCCCCTCACTCAATCCTTGAAATTCCAATTTCCCCTACTTCCTAACATCCCTCCCTACTTCCCAAAATTTTCTCAAGAATTTAGAAGCCCCTCATACCCTTCATTTCCCTTCATTTCTACAAATCCCCTGTTCCACACATCGGGATAGGTTTTATTCAAATGACGTTTCTGAGCAAGAAAAGATGAATTTGAAAAAATTGAGAGATTTTTTTGTCCATCATAGACCCAAGACGAAAAACCTATTTCAGTTTTTACACAGGTCTCATGGTTTGGGAGAAATGTCCAAACAACAATTTTTCATAGGAGAGTTGCTGCACTTCTGGAGTGACCTTGGGAAAATAAATTTTTATCCTAGATGGAATGTCCAAAAGACCTTCTTGATGCATCAAAAGATAACTGGACCAAAATATCTTTCGAATGAGCTATCACTCACTCACTTTGGAGTTGAGGAAGACCTCCAAAGTTGATTGTAATAGCACTTTGCATTTTAACAGCCTCATTATGCACATTTTGACCAGTTTTGGGAGAGTGAGCTTTTGACAAGTCAAATGAGCCTCAAATGACGAAATTCCAAGTGTTTTGGAAATTAGACTTGAAGATATTTCCCATGAGCTATCATGAGCTCAATTTGGATTCAGGTAAGGCCTCCAAAAGGTACCTGAAAGTGGCACTACGCATAGGGCTAGTGGTGCTACGCGTAGGACAAATTTTGCATAGGATTGCCCTTTCACTGTGTTTTCACTGTGATCATGGATTTTCTCTTGTGGAGGATGTTTTAATAATGTAAATGATGACTTGGATTGTAAATATGATGGATAATTAGTAGTATAGGGTAGATTCATTAGATTAAAAGTCATTTTGAGCACAAATGAATCAGTTTCCTCACATTTAGAGGCAAGTTGTTACGATACCTAAATTCCAGTTTCTTGTTCAATGTTAGCTACTCATATTATGGATTCGACCCCTAAGGATGGGAGGAGGTTGAAACAATGTCTATATCTTCTTCTTCTTTATCATTGTAAAGGGTTGGGCTCAGATGGATGCTTATGCCTTGATTATACATCATTTTGTAGCAGTTTAGCAGGAGATTAATAAAAATTGAAGCTATTTCTTTGGGATCCATGTGGTATGAAGTTTAGTTCAGTTTCTTCTCTTTTGACAATATGTTATAATGTTTTTTGTACTTCATTAATCATTTCATTTATTCTAAGTGAATGTTTTCAAGTTGATAGGCATAATTCATAACATCACTGCTCTACTTTGGGGAAATATTCACCATTATATATTTTCTACAGTCTAGGAAGGATCCATGGTAATCACATGCTCTTACTAGCTTCTCACTAGTCTTAAAACACCTCACCCATCAAGACCTAGAGTGCTAAAACTTATGCCTACCTTGCCCCATTGAACACCCTACAATTTTGACCCAGTTTCCTTGCCCTAACTGTCTGGCTCCTCCTGATCCAGCAAAACCCCTTCAAAATCAAATAAAACCTTGTGCTACTATAACTATCCTAATATCCTTTTCCTGATCCAGTCATCTTGGCTGAGATCCTTACAGAGAGGGCCCTCTCCTGGCCTAGTAGGGATAGCTACTTGGCTAAGCGTGGCTTTTGGTTACCCTGGCATTGCCTTCCTTCAACCTGAGGTTCAATCCAGGTGATAACATAGTGGCGACCATACTAGGGAACGAGTGAAAGGTTTCGTATTCCCTAGGAAATATCATCAAAGTTCAGATCTAGATCTGATTGTTGATAGTGGACAACGATCAGACACAGGAAGACTGAAATCATTCACCTAGCGACTCCAAATGAGTTTCGAGATCAGATCCAAGGACTCCACTAGAGGATGAACCCGACTAGCAAAAACATGAAAGGACAATATGGAAAGGTCAGGTATTCAAGTTGGAATTTCATCCAAGGCATTATGTTCTTTGTTATAAATTATTTCTTCTCTTTTCCCGAGAATGTCAAGAAGGCTTTAAAAAGTATATTGTATTTGAGAAAATATCCTAGACCTGCATTTGATCCTTTCCCTTTGAAGATTGTGAATGCAAAATATTCGCATGCCTTTGATCTTGATCAAGACCCTTCTTCCGAAACTTATGATGACCGTCTTCAAATTGATGAGCCTAAAGAGACCAAGACTGATTCTACAGCTTTTGTATATACTCCTGTACCTTGTAAAATTCTAGACAGATACAAGCCTCTGATTTTACCTCCTATATCCCATGCTTTCCCTAAAAATCATTACCTATATCTAACAAGATTTGATGGTGAATGTGTCAACATCACTGCTGAGAGACATGTACTGAATTTTGAGTATTTTCTTGACCTTTTTGAAGTTGATGAAGAGGATTTCAGTATTAGGCGTTTTTCTCTTTCTTTGCAAGGCAAAGTCAAGAGTTGGTTCAAAACCCTGCCTGATGCGAGCATCTCAGATTTCCAGTAGTTTGTCAAAGTTTTCCTCAACAAGTGGGTGGTAAAACAAAACCCTTTCTTGATTCTCGAAGAGTATAACCAGCTAAAAAGACTACCAGGGGAGACAGTACAACAATTTTATGCCAGGTTTAACCAAGTCTATTTTTCGATGCCTACTAATATAAGGCCTCCTCCTGGATCCACTCTCTTACACTACCCAGAAGCCTTTAATCTGGAAATGGAGTTTCAACTGAGGGAAAGGAACCTTGCAACACTCGAAGAGACCCAAAATAGTGCAGTAGATGTAGAGGCTAATCTACTAATTAGAAGGGTAAAGTTGAAGGAAGAAGAGGTGAAGAACATAGATCTAGAGGAATCGACATCTTTAGAGGTAAAGCTCGACATTTTGGTAAGTGAAGTGGAAGAGATGATGAAAAATATCACCACAAGGAATGAGTATGATGTTCAAGACCATGGCTCATTGATTGAAGAAAAACAAGTGGCTAATCCAAAACATTTTCTTTCTTATCCCAGTGGTCATAGATCTGATAATGATTGTTTTATATATCATCTTGGAGAAGAGAGATCTGTTGATCTAACATGTATGCTTGATGATGTGTTTTATACTGATGATTTCCCAAGTTTGATTAGTATGATGATGATTGTGTTCTCCAAACAGAAACTAGTCTTGCAAACAAAATAACAGCTAGTTTGAGGAAGGAGGAAGTACAGTTTCAGCAGCTCGCTGATCAACCAATGCATATCAGCTATGGAAGTGAGGAGGAAAGTGCAGAAAAATTTGAAGTAAGTGAAGGGTATTTGCCTTTTTGTTTTACTTCGTTTCAGTTCCTCAGAGACAACTTTCGTGCAATCAGAAATCAACCGTCAATATGTTTTGATCTTGACCATCTAGAGGGTAATGAAATCCTTGTTCAAGACTTCTCATATCTAGATTTGCAGCCCCCGAATGCCATTGAATGTCAGGTTGCAAATGAATACTTGGAAGCTGGAACATATGATCAAATGATGCAAGTTGATTCTGTACCATTATGTTTTGAATCATTTCAATTTTTGAAGGGAAATTTGCATAGTATATCTTCAATAAAGGATGAGCATCCTGTAGAAAATCATGCAATCTCATTGGAACCAATAGAAAATGGGTTCCAACAGTCTTTTCAAGTTTTTCACAATCCAATAGCTGATGTGTTGGATGATGTCTGTAGTCAAAGTCCTTCTACATTAGCTAACTGTGAGCTTGAAAAAAGTATTGATACAAACTTGATCCGGCAGTCGGATTCTTTGTCATTTTCAGCAAGAGTCTCGTCACAAAGCTCAGATGAAGTTTGCATTCATGGTATGAGGAGAAGAAAAGTAATCCATTGGATGGGCTAAGTCCCTGTGCACATGAATATCAAGATCCTTATGAAATATTTTTGGATTCAGATAGAGAATCCATATTATTGAATATGGGAAATTTTGGATTTGTTTACAACTTTTCATGGGAGTTGCATTTTAGTAGTTCTCTCTTCTTGCTCATAAAAAAGCACTTGCAGAGAATTCAAACAACAGCCAAAATGATTACTTGGTTTCATTGGTTGTTTCATTTCACTTGATTAGGTGATGAATGGAACAATTAGAGTAGGTTTTATTAAATACGCTCCATTTTGAGCATCTTTTCTAGTTTGTCATTTGTGTTTTAGTATTGAGTTAGTTTTTAGTTGAGTAAAAGTCAGTTTGTGTCTTTGAGTCATCAATGTTCAGTTTGTATTTCAAATTGAGTTTTTTTTTTACTCCATGCCCAATGGATAAGGCTAGTTGGTCTATGGTGTTCTTGGCACCTCCAAGGAGCTACCATCCCCAATGGAGCCAATGTTAGAGTCAGTATTTACATACTACCACCAGTGATCAAATATACTCTTATAAAGTGGTCTTAGGGTGTCAAAGTCAATTTTTTCATTTCAGTGAGTCTTCAAGTAAAAATTTGGTCACTAGGTATTAGGTCTAGGATTTTTTTTCACTCCTTCCAAAGTCTTCCAAGTATTGGTTTATGTCACCATTCGGCTGAGTGTACCATCATTCAAAGAGTTGTCATCATTATTTTAGGTTCCAATGGGTCATTTTACACCTTGTCTGTGCTTCAGTTGTGCTTAGGTAAGGCTCATTTCCCTCTCTTAAGACTTGAAGGTAATTTTTCATTTGACAAAAAAAAATTGTATCCTGATGCTCATACACCTTCCCCTATCCTTAATATACCTTCTTAAACACTTCCCATCACTGATATCCCTCAAATTCATCATTTGCCCACAAGCCCTAGCATATTGCTACAATTTGGCACTTTTCTAGGTTATGCCTGTGTTTTTCCCTTTTGTACCCTTTCCTCTCACTCAATCCTTGAAATTCCACTTTCCCCTACTTCCTAACATCCCTCCCTACTTCCTAAAATTTTCTCAAGAATTTATAAGCCCCTCATCCCCTTCATTTCCCTTCATTTCTACAAATCCCTTGTTCCACACATCAGGATTGGTTTTATTCAAATGATGTTTCTAAGCAAGAAAAGATGAATTTGACAAAAGTGAGAGAGATTTTGTCCATCATAGACCCAAGTGGAAAAACCTCCTTCAGGTTTTACATGGGTCTCATGGTTTGGGAGAAATACCCAAATAATAATTTGCCACAAGAGAGTTGCTGCACTTCTAGAGCAACCTTGGGACAATACATTTTCCTCCTAGCTTGAATGTCAAAAATACTTGCTTTAGGAGTCAAATGATAACTAGACAAAAATATATTTCCAATGAGCTATCATGTACTCAATTTGGAGTTGAGGAAGACCTCCAAACGTTGACGGCAATAGCACTCTGTATTTTGACAACCTTATTCTGCACATTTTGACTAGTTTTGGGAGATTTAGGTTTTGATAGGTCAAATTAGCTTCAAATGAATAAATTCCAAGTGCTTGGGAAAGTAGAATTGAATATCGTTCTAATGAGCTATCATGAGCACAATTTGGATGCCCGTAAGACCTCCAAAAGGGACTTGAAAGTGGAGCTACATGTAGGGCCAATGGTGCTGCGTGTAGGACAAATTCTGCACAGGATTGCCATTTCACTGTGTTTTGATTGTGATCATGGATTTTATCTCATGGAGGATGTTTTACTAATGTAAATGATGACTTGGCTTGTAAATATTATGGATAATTAGTAGTATAGGGTATATTCATTAGATGAAAAGTCATTTTGAGCACAAATGAATTAGTTTCCTCACTTTTAGAGGCAAGTTGTTAGGATGCCTAGATTCCAGTTTCTTGTTCAATGTTAGCTACTCATATTAGGAATCCGACCCCTAAGGATGGGAGGAGGTTGAAACAATGTCTATATCTTCTTATTCTTTCTCATTGTAAGGGGTTGGACTTAGCTAGATGCTTATGCCTTGATTGTACTTCATTTTGTAGCAGTTTAGTAGGAGATTAATAAAAATTGAAGCTATTTCTTTGGGATCCATGTGGTATGAAGTTTAGTTCAGTTTCTTATCTTGTGATAATATGTTAGAATTTTTTTTGTACTTCATTAGTCATTTCATTTCTTCTAAGTGAATGTTTTCAAGATGATAGGCAAAATTCATAACATCATTGCTCTGCTTTGGGGAAATATTCACCATTATATGGTTTCTACGGTCTAGGAAGGATCCATGCTAATCACATGCTCTTCCTAGCTTCTCACCAGTCTTAAAACACCTCAACAATCAAGCCCTACAGTGTTAAACCTTATGTCTACCTTGCCCCATTGAACACCCTGCAATTTTGACCTAGTTTCCTTGCCCTAACTATCTGGCTCCTCTTGATCCAGGAAAACCCCTTCAAAATCAAATCAAACCTTGTGCTACTATACCTAGCCTAATATCCTTTTCCTGATACAATCATCTTCGCTGAGATCCTTACAGAGAGAGCCCTCTCCCGGCCTAGTAGGGCTAGCTACTTGGCTAAGCATGGTTTGTGGTTACCCTGGCATTGGCTTCCTTTAACCTGAGGTTCAATCTAGGTGATAACATCTCACGCTATGGTTAGCGGGCGGGTAGAGAGCGGGTAGATAGTTATTATCAAGGCACGTGTTACGGGTTCAAATATGCTAACCCATATTGTTTTTTTGCATATAATTGTTTATTACACCATCGACAAATGTAACTGTTATGTTGACTAGTTTATTTATCACATGTGACTGCCATCTCCACCAATAGTTCCAACACCCATCTGTCGTGGTTTGTGGACTTTCTGCTTGGTGTTTTGGTTGGACCATATGTCATATGGTTTGTTTGTTTTTAATGTCCGCTATCGTTGGTTCCGCAGAGTAGTTTGACCACTTACCATTCGTCATTACATTATGGTTTACCATATATTTTATATAGAACCATACACCATTTTTAATATGCTTTGACCCATTTGTTATATTTGTAACAAAAAATTTTGACACACCATTTAATTTGGATTACCCACATTCCAAAAATACATGCCTTGGTTTTTGGCCTCCAAACTTAGGTTTGGGTGGTTTTTATTATAACCAAATTTGTTGGATTTTATATGATTGTGGTTTTTATTATAACCAAATTTGTTGGATTTTATATGATTGTATTAACCATATTATATGATTTTTGTTTCATATGTTTATTTAACAAACATATGTTGTTTTATATTTATATGGCTATTTTTTTAATATTTGTTTTTTTGTCTTATATGCCACATTTTGTTTTATATGGCTTTTGGATTATAGAATTTGTTATATATATATATTATATATTATATATATATTATTTGAGGCTTCTGTGATCTATATTTTGTGTGGTGTTATCTTCCGAAGTCATCGCATTCATGTATGTTGGAATCGACATTTCGAGCCAACCTCTATGGTTCATCATTAAGATTAGATCCATGAGTGAATAAGTTAGATTTCAATAGGGTTAATAAATAAAGGCTAGGGTTGGGATAGGAATGAATAGCAGTCGATAGGTTTGATAATGATATAATTCAGTGTTAGTTATTAATATCTAGTTTTCTTTAAAGATCATTAAAAATTTTAACAAACGTATTTTTGGTAAATTTATTGAATGATTAAAAATAAATATTAATTAATACCTAATATCTATTAGTGATTATAAAACTAACTAATAATTTTCTGTGTATAATTAATAATTTATATTAATTAATATGATAAAATGAATAATTAATGATTGACTTTTTTTATTTTGGCAGTTGTCATCAATAATTGTATGAATTATCTTATTTTTTAGTTATAATGGATGATTAAAAAATATAATAATTATAATACCTAATGATTAGTAATGATTATAAACAAATTTTTTATTATGCACAATAAACTAATTTTATTGTTAATTTAAAAATGAATTTAATGTTTAAATTGGATAAAATTTAATCCTCTAATTTGTTTCAAATGAGGATTCAAAAAAAAATTATAATCACTAAAAATATTTGTAAATAATGTTGCAAAATCTAAAATGCTTATAAAATTTATTATATTATTATAACTTATTATTAATTAATTTATAAAGATTTTAATTTTAGAAATTGAATAATAAAAAATGAGATTAAATTAAATTAAACTAAAGTTTTAGATAAAAATTAAAATAAATTAAAATAGAAACTATAAAATTGTTTATGTTTTATTATTTTATTAAAATGCTTTAATAAATTTAGGGCTGGTGTACTAGAAGGAAGATCATAGAGGTAAAATCTAGTGATAAGAGGGTAGGGAGCATCTAGGAGAAGGTGGAATCAGATATTAGAATAGGAATCCAATTATCACTAATTGTCCAACCATCATCACAGTTAAGGTTGTTAGGGTCTTTACCTATTTCGATAGCTTCTCTAAAATTCCTATGGTGATAATGATCAATTTTGGCCATAACACAAGAGTTTTCAATACAAATATGATGATTGGTTTTACTGGAGTGCTTGGCCAAAGCTAAGGTTTTGGAACGGTTATGCTTAATGTCAGCTACATGCTCTTGAATCCTAGTTAAGATTGATTGACCAGTCTCACCAATGTAGGTTTTGCACAAGAACAAGGAACCAAAATAAACCCCTTTGTGGCATTTAGGATCAATAGGATCTTTTACCGATTTTGAGCATTTGCTAATGGTGCTAATAGGTTTGAAGGTGGTTTTTATATTCTTCTTCTTTAAAATATAAGAAATTTTATCAGTGGTGCTCAATATGTAGGGGAGGTGGACCTTACCAACGCACTCATCCATAGGTTGTTTATTTTTAGGATTCTCATCCTTCTTGAAAGATTTGATTCCTTGGTGTATTCTATATCCATTCTCTTCAAAAACATCCATAAGATGGTTCTTCTCTTGTTCAAAATGATCATGATATGAAATTCGAATAGCCCTAGTAGCAAGAGTGTTGAGAACCCCCAATTTTTTAACAGGATGATGGTGAGAGTTGGCATGAAGGTACTGCTTTGTGTGGGTTTTCTTACATTACACCTCGTGATATATTGAGTCATCTTGATTTCTCTTGATTAGGATGTCAAGAAAGGGAAGGTTGCCATTCTCTTCCACTTCCATTGTAAATTTGATAGAATTAGATTGACTGTTAAGGTGCTTCAAGAAAATGTCTAATTTTTCTTTTCCATGAGGCCAAATAATATAAGTGTCATCGACAATTATTTTCCAAAGCTTAGGTTTTAATGGGGAAGACTCAATGGCATTAGTTTCAAAATGTTCCATAGACAGATTAGCAATGGCAGGAGACAGAGGCGATCCCATAGCTATAGAAATTCCCACTGTAGATCAACAGATTATGCAATATACTAAAATACAATACAAGATATACTTCTACAACACTTTGGGGAAGCTTAATCGAATTGAGCAACATCAAGAGAACACATATAACTAAGAATGAGAAATCAATCACACATAACACAAAAGAAATAACCCGGGGAAAGCCCCAACCTAAAACCCCAACTTTGTATTATCATACAAGTGGAAAATATTCCAGATTATAAAAATACTAAGCTCACAAGCTATATTGCTCTCTCTGCAATCCTCTACTACTCATAGACAGTCAAAGGCCTCTCTCAAACCTTCTCCTCTACCCTCCAAGCCTCCTATTTCTTTGCGCAATTTTCCTTGGGGTCTAGTGTAGCCACATGTGTGAATTGGCCTCTTCACACACTCACTGACCTCTGATCCAACTACACAATCATAAAAGAGATAAATCGTTCTCCATGGATGAGCTTCCTTTATAGGAAAAATCCATCCAACTGATAGTACACTGTTCCTCCTTTGATCTCAACTGGGTCTCTGTCTGAACGGACATGCATGAGTTATTCATGAGAGAATATTCAGTTATCTAAAGTGCAACAGTTATATGCAAGCATGCATTAACTAACTGAACTCACATTAATTTAAAAAAACTATTTAAATCAATCTAACTAGACTTGACTCAATTAACTGAGCCAACTAATTACAACTCAAATTAGAGCTCATCCTTATCTCTTTAACTGATGGATAAATTCCTCAATTAATGGAGAAACTGTTGCATGTCCTCACATAGACTTCATTTCACAACTAATTAACTCATGGTGAATTAATTAATTTATTTTCAAACAGTTGTTAAGTTCAAATTCAAATTTTACTTCCTATTTTAGTCCAGGGACTAACTAAAATTGGAATCCATCCCGAACTACTAAAATAGCAATGTTATTTTTAGCACTTCCATTTTTCATTCCATGTTGCTCAATCCAGCACTAGTACCCAAATTGCTATTTATAGTAGTGCTATTTTTATCACTTCTATTTTTAGCATTTCTTGTTGCCATTTTTAACACTCACTCTCAACAAGAAAGGCATTCAACTCGAACCCAATCTTGTACCTTTGGAATGTTCTGCATGCAACAATTTTACCAAGCATGGTTGCTTCAGCAACTCTAGAAACAAAAAAACTCCCAACTAACCTCTCTGTTGGGCTAGAACATACTCTAATGTTGAAGCTCTACCTGCTACTGACAAGTGCTCCCTCTCTATCCTTTGAGTTTCTGGAACACTCCATGCATCTCGCATCGTTGTACACCTCTATGTGCCATCCTGCACTGGTGCAACATTCCTGTGCCTCTCACATTGTTGCAGCCTGCTAGCTCTACACCGTCTTGGGACTCCTGCACTTTAGCTCTCTTTGCCACTCCATCCACATCTGTCTCTACCCAATCAACCAGTCCTGTTGTTCCTCATCGGGGCTCCTGTACCAAAGTCGAGTCAAAGAGGTTGGACACCTCAAGGATCCTGCCCCTATTCCAACCTTCTTGGGACGATCACTCCACATTACCCCACCTCCTACCTGGAGGTATGGATGCATTTGATCCCTCTGCCCACCTGGCTCGAGATTTCCCCCTACTAGAGGTATCTGCATGAGTGGATGCCTCCACTCTGTCTCCTCTCGGCTTCCCTAGTTGTGGCTGCTCCACAACCTCCTGAATCTGCTTCACCAATTGTGGCTCCTCCACAATTGTCTGAGACTTCTTCTAGCACTGCATGTTGAGAGGTAATTTACTCTCCCTCTCAACAACCAAGTATCTAACCTTTGCCTTGCTCCTCAATGCTTTGCATGCATCTTGTACCTCAGGTGCATACAAGTTCTTGGCTAGCACACCAATCTGTTCCATCTTTCCGGCCGTCACGAAATTTCCTGGAAAAAGAGCTGATTTTAAATTAGCGATATCTCTCTCATCCAAACTCCGATTCAACTAAATTTTTTTTTTTGAATTTGGGTATTTTTCCGCAAGGAACTCAGATCTACTATTTTTTTCTGAAAATTTTGCATAAAATTTTTCATATCTGCTCTGAAAACTCGTGGCCCAAAACTCAAAACTTCAAAATCTCCTCTAGTACATTGTTCTCCTCTTTGATCACCTTTGCTCTGATACCATGTATAAATCCCCACTATAGATCAACAAATTATACAATATAATAAAACAAAATACAATATCTACTTCTACAACACTTTGCGGAAGCTTAATCGAATTGAGCAAGATCAAGAGAACACATATAACTAAGAATGAAAAATCAATCACACATAACACAAAAGAAATAACCAGGGGAAAGCCTCAGCCTAAAACCCCAACTCTGTATTATCATACAAGTGGAAAACATTCTGGATTACAAAAAGAATCAGCTCACAAGCTATCCTGCTCTCTCTGCAATCCCTCTGCTACTCATGGACAGTCAAAGGCCTCTCTTAAACCTTCTCCTCTGCCCTCCAAGCCTCCTTTTTCTTTGTGCAATTTTCCTTGGGGTCCAGTGCAGGCACTTGTGTGAATTGGCCTCTTCACACACTCACTAACCTCTTATCCAACTACGCAATTCTAAAGGAGATAAATCCTTCTCCATGGATGAGCTTCCTTTATAGGAAAAATCCATCCAACTAATAGTACATTGTCCCTCCTGTGATCTCAACTGGGTCTCTGTCTAAATTGACAAGCATGAGTTATTCATGAGAGAATATTCAGTTATCTGAAGTGCAGTAGTTATATGAAAACATGCATTAACTAACTGAACTCACATTAATTTAAACAAACTGTTTAAATAAATCTAATTAGACTTGACTCAGTTAACTGACCCAACTAATTACAACTCAAATTAGAACTCATCCTTATCTCTTTAACTGATGGATAAATGCCTCAATTAATGGAGAAATTGTTGCATGTCCTCACATAGACTTCATGTTTGGTTTTTCATAACTAATTAACTCATGGTGAATTAGTTAGTTTATTTTCAAACAGTTGTTAAGTTCAAATTCGAATTTTACTTCCTATGTTAGTCCAAGGATTGACTAAAACTGGAATCCATCCTGAACTGCTAAAAATAGAAATGCTATTTTTAGCACTTCCATTTTTCATTCCATGTTGCTCAATCCAGCACTGGTACCCAAACCACTATTTATAGCAGTGCTATTTTTAGCACTTCTATTTTTAGCATTTCTTTGTTGCCTTTTTCTCTTGTTCAAAATCATCATGATCTGAAATGTGAAGAGCCCTAGTAGAAAGAGTGTTGAGAACCCCCAATTTTTCTAGCATGATGATGGTGAGAGTTTGCATGAAGGTAACGCTTTGTGTGGGTTTTCTTATGTTAGACCTCGTGAGATATTGAGTCATCTTGGTTTCCCTTGATTAGGATGTCAAGAAAGGGAAGGTTGCCATTCTCTTCCACTTCCATTGTAAATTTGATAGAATTAGATTGACTGTTAAGGTGCTTTAGGAAAATGTCTAATTTTTATTTTCCGTGAGGCCAAATAATATAAGTGTCATCGACGAATATTTTCCAAATCTTAGGTTTTGATGGGGAAGACTTAATGGAATTAGTTTCAAAATGTTCCATAAACAAATTGGCAATGGTAGGAGAAAATGGTGATCCCATAACTATACCGCAAGTCTGCTCGTATATATCATCTTTAAAACTGAAAATGGTTGATTTTAGAAAAATTCTACTAATTTAGTTGTGTCCAGATCAATGACTTTATGGATGACCTCCATAGCTTCATCTATTGGAATGCTAGTGTAAAGTGATTTCACATCAAAACTCACCAAGATGTCACTCTAGTCTAGTTTTATCTACTTGATCTCATTGTTGAAGTGAGTGGAATCTTTGACAAAGGAACTGGTGTTCCCCACAATGGGTTTAAGCTTTTTAGCAAGGTATTTCGCGAGATGGTAAGCGGTACCTTCATTGGTGTTGACAATGGGTCTTATGGGGATACCTTCTTTGTGAATTTTTGGGGCTTCATAAATCCTGCAGGTGTACGGATTGGTTTCAATGAGATTCTTAATGTTGTGTTCTTTGCTTGATTTTATAAAGTTATTAACAACCCTGGAGATATTTCTTATGGGATTTCTGGTCTAGTTTTATCTACTTGATCTCATTGATGAAGTGATTGGAATCTTTGACAAAGGAACTGGTGCTCCCCACTATGGTTTTAAGATTTTTAGCAAGATATTTCACAAGATGGTAAGTGGGACTTCAATTGGTGTTCACAATGGGTGTTATGGGGATACCTTCTTTGTGAATTTTGGGGGCTCCATAAATCCTGGGGTTGTAGGGATTGGTTTCAATGAGATTCTTAATGGTGTGCTCGTTGCTTGATTATTAAGTTATTAACAACCCTGGAGATCTTTCTTATGGGACTTTTTTTCTAGTTTTATCTGCTTTATCTCATTCATGAAGTGATTGGAATCTTTGACAAAGGAACTGGTGTTCCCCATCATGGGTTTAAGTTTTTTAGCAAGATATTTCGTGAGATGGTAAGTGGGACCTCCAATGGTGTTGACAATGGGTCTTATGGGGATACCTTCTTTGTGAATTTTGGGGGCTCCATTAATCTTGGGGGTGTAGGGATTGGTTTCAATGAGATACTTAATGTTGTGTTGTTTGCTTGATTTTATTAATTTATTAACAATCCTCAAGATCTTTATTATGGGATTTATGGTCTAGTTTTATCTACTTTATCTCATTGATGAAGTGATTAGAATCTTTGACAAAAGAACTGGTGTTCCCCACTGTTGAGATGGGGTCCCCTAGGTTAGCTTGAGGTTGAGATAACCCAAATTTTGGTACAATTTTGTAAATAATGTAAATTCTCCACGATTTATGGATGTAGAGCGTGTAGATCAATAGGATTCAAAGGGTATTATCAACTTGTTTTGAATCAATTTTGAGGCTTGCCCATGGTCCGCAAACCATGGCATTGTATGAAAAAAGTCTATAAATAGTGAGTCTTAGTAAAAGGAGGAAGTAAGAAAGAGGGAAAAAAAGTAAGAAGAAGCGCGTAAGATAGAAGAAGAAATTCTTTGTAGCTGAGTGCACAAAGGCCTAGGTAGAGTCCGCAGCGAAGTGTGTGGACCCCTGCAGCTATGTGTGCAGGGATGCTTTTAGTCTGTAATCCTAAACTGAAGATCAATAAAGATAGTTTCCAATGAATTCTTGCATATTTCTGTTTATGTTTATTAATGTTATATGTTGTTGACGAATGATGTGTTCTATGGAATATTGATTGAATGTTACGTGATTCTCTTGAATAAGTGTTAATGATGTACACAATACATGTCTAAGTGCTTTTGTGAAGACTCTGATGACTTCTCTCATGTTTATTGATAACTTAAGTAAATCTGCAACACTAATTTAGGACCGCTCTTTGATGTGCATAAGTAGGCAAATTAATTGTTAAAGGTCCACAAGGACTGATCGTAGACCTTCGTGAAGGTTTGAAGGATGTCTTAACAGAGTGCAGAAGTGAGCCCTAATAGCTTATTGATCTGTGTGAAGGAAGATCTGAGGTGTTGGAAGACATCACACTACACTTTGTATGGAGAAACTTGGTTCTTGCATTCCCCCCATACTACTTCAGGTGAGACTACAGTTTGCGCTAAGTGGGTTGTTCCTGAAAGGGCTAGTAGTGTAGGGTTTTGTTGGTTGTCACAGCTAACTCCGAACTTGGGTTAGGACCCCCTAAGCCAACAAATGGTTTTGTTGCCAAGACCGGGATCTTCTTGAAAGAGATGTGTGATGTCGCATCATTGGAATCCGACCAAGAAGAAAATTGAAAAGTGGTTGGATCAGAAGATTCACGAGTTCACGGTGCAAGAAAACAAGAATCGTGCCTATCGAAGGAAGAGTGGTTGAACATGTATCTGTATACAGAGATACACGAGATCTTCTTCTACACCTTCCCCATTGAACTGTATGAATGGTTGGCTGAATTAACAGACATTCAAGGAAGGTGGAAGCACGATAACCCTATAGTATGGACTCCATAATTAGTGCAATGTCTAGAAGCTTCTGAAAACAAGATCGTGCGGGTTGTCAATCATTGGCTCGATTGAATTCTGAGAGGATTTGTTACAAAATTTGCAATTGATACCTCGATCAGCTATATCGAAGTGGAGTGGTGATTTTTCAAAGGACCGTGAGGTAAGTATTTAAGGTCATTGAATACTTGGATTAAAATGTTTTTATGTGAAAAAGGGGTGATGCCATTACCTTGATGTTCATAGCTACGCAAAGGGAATAGTTCTTTAGAAATCATGAAGGATCAGGATTGGAGTATAGTCCATTGATTGGACCTCCTTTAAGTGACGATAAAGGGGTAGAACAGACTTCACCATGAAGCATTTTTTAGCTAACCACTCAGGGGATTCCTCAAGAAAATCATCCTTCCACTCCACCTCCACCCCCATCTCCACCACATACACCGTCGCCCACACCTCCACCTCCGCCAGCACCATTCAACATGGCGAACGTAATGAAGATGCCGATTTTCAAGGGCATAGGGAGTGAAGATGCAAAGAAGTTCTGGTTTGTTGTGAATGTTGTATGGACAACGCACCAGGTTACTAATGACAATATAAAGAAGGCATAGTTGGTTACCGCTTTGCAGGATCACGCACTAACCTAGTATATTAAGTATTGTTTTGATAATCTCATGTAACACTAGCTGAGACTAAGGTGGCTTTAAACAAAGAGTTTAGTAAGCCTAAGTCTGACTCACAGTCAGTGATTGGATTTAAACAAATCATGATGAGCGTCAATGGGGTGCCTTGGGAATTAGATCAAAGGTTGAAGTGTTAGATTCGAGAAGCTAACATGTAGCTCACAGATAGTCAGCATCGCGAATTGTTTATAACTTCACTTTTTCCCCACCTATGAATTTCTCTATCACAACAAAAGATACGAACGCAGGCATAAGCCTTAGAAATCGTGATGAGGTTGCACACATCACCTATTCAGGATGCAACCTTGGGGGTACAAAAGATCCACTCACAATTAGCAAGCATACACCTCGAGTTACAAAGTTTAAAGAAAGAGAAGGAGATTAAACTAGAAGTGTGCACAGTGGTCTGGTGTTTGAAATGTAAGGGCCAGGGGCGTGATAAATATCATTTTCCCGTGTATGTGAATTATATTATAGGAGGTGGGCCAATTCCCCTGAAGCCAGAAGCCCTAGCAGGGCCAAGTGTGGGGGTTGCGCTATGGTGTGTTATTTGTCAAGTTGTTGGACAACATGTAACGGATAATTGCCATTTATTTCAAAAGTTCATCCAGACACCCCAATATTTGTTCTCTAACTTCTACATATTTGTGGGCCATGATGAGCACCATTGTCAAAGCTATGAGATGATGATGGAAAGGACACCTACATATCGAATGCAAGCAGAAACTTGGCCTCCAGAACAGGGTGCCAGAGGACACCGCGGAGGTTATCAACGTCAAGGACGGGGCTGAGGAGGAGGACCTGACAGAGGCCACAATCAGAGTATCTAGTACAACTGCAGACAGTTGGGGCACTATGCACAAGAGTGTCAGGATCCTACACATCTGTCATGTCAATACTGCAAACAGTTTGACCATACTATAGAAGAATGCCTGGTACTGATAGCTAAAATAAAAGAGAAGAAAACACAACCTGAGTAGGCTACGCAAAATCTACATATGATGAGGGTTGATCCCCATGAACAAGATCAAAGCATTAACATTGTGTTAAGAAGTGGAATGGAAACTAGCGCTAATAAGGATGGGTCCGCAAAGCACTGTAGAAAGAAGTCGGCTTTGATTTGGATTGCGTTAAGGAAACGTTTATGGGAGCTAAGAAGAGCTTCATTGAGGCCTCCACCTTAGGAATCTAGAACAAGGTGTAAGAAACCAACGCTCCTGCAGAGGTTGATCCCTCTGTACTCACTACGTTTTTGGAGACCTACATAAAATTGTTGCGCGACAACAAAGCTGTGGAAGGCCTAGAGGAGATAATAAATAAATGTGCCAGCAAGGAGAATGTCCCTAATGGACACTGGGTGGTCAAAAAAATTGGAAAACATAAGGCACGAATAGGGCATGAAATGAGGCTCACTGTGTAGATAGGTGATTATGAGATGGACCAGGTCATTTTGGATCTTACCGAAACGGGAAAGGATGGGGAGACATGTGTTGCAGTGGTCTCTGATTTAGCTCAGAATGGTGAACCAACAGAAAATCATCCCCATGGGATGGTTATATGGAGTAACAGTTGATACTGAAGGTGTGAGCACACTAGTAGACTTTGAAGTTATAGAGATTGTTGATGACAGTGATCCCTACCCCGTTCTCCTAGGAATTGATTGGGAAATTGATATGAATAGGGTCATTAGTTTGAAGAAAAGGACAATTTCATTTGAAAAGAAGTCACTTCAAGTTATAGTACCGTTGGACCCCACAGAAGGAGCGTGATATACTGAACCAGACCGCAATTATGAAGAAAGTGATGATGAACTGGACCAAATCTACAAAATAATAGTGCAAGATCAGGACTGGATCAATCCGATGGAAGATGGGAGGATTGCATGGGATCGGGAGATTTCATGCACCTCTAATTTAAATGAGGAATTAGAGCATTGGCAGAATCGCTTACATGAAATTTCTGCATTATGATGTAATATGATGACGAAGTCGTTGCACTGTGTTTCATTGGAGGTAAGTAAATTACCCTATTATGATGGTTTAACTAACGTAGATCTATTTTTGGATGAATTTGAGCATGAATTCCCTGAGGATCATCACTTCCAAGCATTAGAGTTGGCATTGCATGCTACACCTACATGATGGTGGAGTATGCATAAGGATATCTTTGTTGGATGCCAAGACTACAAAAGAATGATGAAGCTATGTTTTGGGTGCACTAACACCAAAATGACTGAGAAATATAATGGAAGGGACGAACCACACAATCAACAAGAAAAATGGACTAAAGCATGGGCAATGGAACTATAGCCAGAGTGGGTACACATATTTTGCCATACTTTGGATACAATTACCATGAACTGGTATCTGGAAACGGAGCTCTGCCATGGCACCGCGAAATGGGGTGTAATGAAGGAAGGATTCTTATTAACCTTCAACTTTGAAGATGGCTTCACAAGCATCGATGAATCTCTACAAGAAATTAAGGCGGTTATCTTCAGAACGCCGAAGGAACCTATGGAATGGGTCCAACCATATTGGAGCACCCAGTTGTGGCATGTGTTGCAATGCTATAATGTGACCGTTGAAGAGGAAGATGAATACCCACGAAACATTAATATTCCAGAGGTAGAAGGGCATCATGAAGTCGAAGGCCCAAAAATAGAAAACCTAGACATCTTCGTGCCTTTGAAGACAAATCAAGTAAACATTGGCACTAACAAAGAACCGAAGTTTGCGAAAATTGGAGCTTATTGGGATGACGCTATAGTGGATAAATTTGTTGAGTTACTCCGTGAATACTAGGATCTCTTCCCTACTAATTTTTGGATTTGAAGCGAATAGTTGGCAATTTGGGCATTATTAAGATCACTTTGAAGCCGGACATGAAGCCTATTAAATAGAGGTCGTATCACCTTAATCCTAAATACAAGGAAAAGGTTCGTCAGGAGCTGGATAAGGTGTTGGAGGCAGGCATCATAGAACCTGTTGAAGAATCTAACTAGGTGAGCCTGATGGTGGTGTAGGAGAAGAAACAAAAAGGAGAAATAAATATTTGTACCGATTTGCAGAAGCTTAGTGATGCGTGTGTTCACGACATTCCCAACTTCGAGTATAGATGAAGTATTAGACAATGTTGGAGGTTAGGAGGCTAATTCCTTTACTGACGGATTTTCTGGGTATCATCATATCAATATCACACCCGAATATAGGATATAAACGACATTCATGATGAGGTGGGGTTGTCTTCAATACACCGTGATGTCGTTTGGGCTTAAGAATGTGCCTACAATATTTTCCTACGTAGTCATAGGAGCATTCAAGGAGTTGATTCATAAGTTCTTAGAAGTATACTTTGATGATTGGACAGTGTTTGGATTAATGAAGCACCATGTCGTGAGCCTGCACCTAATGTTGGATACATGTCACAGATACCAGATCGCACTGAATTTGAAAAAATGCATATTCTATGTTCCTTTTGGGATCTTGCTGGGTCATGTGGTGTGCAAGTGAGGATTGATGGTGGACCTTGCAAAGATTGCAGTAATTGTGAATCTGGAGACACCGAGGAACATCAAGCAGCTCCATGCGACGTTGGGACATATGGGATACTATAGAAAATTTATCAAAGCTTATGCTCAAATTATTGTGCCCATGGAGACACTGCTAAAATAGGATGCAACATTCTATTGGGACGAATAATGTCAATGCAGCTTAGATGTATTGAAAGAAAATATGGTCACTACACCGATCTTGGTATTCCTTGATTGGGAAAAGGAGTTTCATGTACATGTGGATGTCTCTTGCGTTGCATTGGGTACAGTGTTAACATAGGCCGGTGAAGGAGCAATGGACCATCCTATAGCCTTCGCAAGTAGGAAGTTATCAAAGTCTGAGAAGAATTATTCAACAACTAAGTTTGAAGGGTTGGCCATGGTGTACGTGCTGCAAAAATTCAGGGATTATCTATTAGGAGGACACTTCAAGATGTACACTGATCATTATGCCTTGAAATACTTGGTCAACAAGCTTGAATTGGGGAGGAAGATCTGCAGATGGTTGCTACTATTTCAAGAGTATGAATTTGAAGCCATTGTGAAGCCAGGGAGGTTAAATGCAAGACCTAACCATCTGTCACGAATCAAAAAGAGAGAGGAGCCCAGTAATCTGGAGGAAGGGTTTCCAGATGCGTAGCTCTTTGCACTCCACATAGTGGATGACCATTTTTCATACATTATTCACTTCTTGACTATGGCAATGGCACCAGAAGGATATACAAGCCAAATGAAGAAGGAATTAATAGTGTGCACAACTAATTTTTCAGTCATTGCAGGACATTTGTATAATATGGGTGCAGATGAAATATTGCGAAGATATGTGCTAGAATTTGAGCGGGATAGAATTCTCGCTGAAGCTCATGGAGGAGCCACGGATGATCTATTATGAAGAAACAAGTGTGACAGTATTGGAGAAGCAGGAATGGATCTGCAGTGTCGAGCAATCAGGGTTTCTCAATCTTTTGTTTATGCCACATTATCACCACACCTCCATTAATATGATATGTGTGTGCCATATCCTCACATTTGTGTATGATGGGTTCTCATGGCTAAGAGAGACTATCCCCATCACAGACATGCTAATTCACATAGTCACACAACTGCCTCACAAAGGCATGAATCTAGCTAAGGTGTTTGGACGAAAGACTCGAGAGAAATATGTTGTAGAAAGGATGAAGAGGGATTACAACCTCCTCAAGAAGTCACGAGGGAATTCTATTCTTTCCATCACAGACTCGGTAGTTCAATTCGTTGCCCAGATTTTAGCAAGGAAGGTCACGAGAAAATACCACCTGGAAGAAATTTTGGTTCTTGTAGTTTCCCTTGCTGTGTAGTGCGTGAATTTTTTGCAGTTTAATTGGGCAAGGTACCTCTCTCAAGAGTTCCTAGCGAAATGCCAAGAAGCCCATGACAAGGCCAAGCCATTCCAAGGGACAGTTCTTTAGAAATCATGAAGGATCAGGATTGGAGTATAGTCCATTGATTGGACCTCCTTTTAGTGACGATAAAGGGGTAGAACGGACTTCACCATGAAGCATTTTTCAACTAATCACTCAGGGGATTCCTCAAGAAAATCATCCTTCCACTCCACCTCCACCCCCCATCTCCACCACATACACCGTCGCCCACACCTCCACCTCCACCACCACCATTCAACATGGCGAACGTAATGAATATGTCGATTTTCAAGGGCATAAGGAGTGAAGATGCAAAGAAGTTCTGGTTTGTTGTGAATGTTGTATGGACAACACACCAGGTTACTAATGACAATATAAAGAAGGCACAGTTGGTTACCGCTTTGTAGGATCACGAGCTAACCTAGTATATTAAGTATTGTTCTGATAATCTCTTGTAACACTAGCTGAGACTAAGGTGGATTTAAACAAAGAGTTTTGTAAGCCTAAGTCTGACTCACAGTCAGTGATTGGATTTAAACAAATCATGATGAGCATCGATGGGGTGCCTTAGGAATTAGATCAAAGGTTGAAGTGTTAGATTCAAGAAGCTAATATGCAGCTCAATGATAGTCAGCATCGCGAATGGTTTATAGCTTCACTTTTTCCCCACCTAAGAATTTCTCTATCACAATAGAAGATAGGAACGCAGGCAGAAGCCTTAGAAATCGTGATGAGGTTGCACACATCACCTATTCAGGATGCAACCTTGGGGGTACAAAAGATCCACTCACAATTAGCAAGCATACACCTGAAGTTACAAAGTTTAAAGAAAGAGGAGACTAAACTAGAAGTGTGCACAGAGGTCTGGTGTTTAAAGTGCAAGGGCCAGGGGCATGATAAATATCACTTTCCCGTGTATGTGAATTATATTATAGGAGGTGGGCCAATTCCCCTGAAGCTAGAAGCCCCAGCAGGGCCAAGTGTGGGGGTTGCGCTATGGTGTTTTATTTGTCAAGTTGTTGGACAACATGTAACGGATAATTGCCATTTATTTCAAAAGTTCATCCAGACGCCCCAACATTTGTTCTCTAAATTCTACAAATTTTTGGGCCATGATGAGCGCCATTGTCGAAGCTAGGAGATGATGATGGAAAGGACACCTACATATCGAATGCAAGCAGAAGCCTTGCCTCCAGAATAGGATGCCGGAGGAGACCGCGGACGTTATCAACGTCGAGGATGGGGTTGAGGAGGAGGAGGACCTGACAGAGGCCACAATCAGATTATCTGGTACAACTGCAGACAGTCGGGGCACTATGCACGAGAGTGTCAGAATCCTAAACACCTGTCATGTCAATATTGCAGACAGTTTGACCATACTATAGAAGAATGCCCAGTACTGATAGCTAAAATGAAAGAGAAGAAAACACAACCTCAGTAGGCTACGCAAAATCTACATATGATGAGGGTTGATCCCCGTGAACAAGATCAAAGAATTAACATTGTGTTAAGAAGTGGAATGGAAACTAGCGCTAATAAGCGTAAACAGCCCACAGAAGAAGGATGGGTCCGCAAAGCACTGTAGAAAGAAGTCGGTTTTGATTTGGATTGCGTTAAGGAAACATTTATGGAAGCTAAGAAGAGCTTCATTGAGGCCTCCACCTTAGGAATCTAAAACAAGGTACAAGAAACCAACGCTCCTGCAGAGGTTGATCCCTCTGTACTCACTACGTTTTTGGAGACCTGCATAAAATTGTTGCGTGACAACAAAGCTGTGGAAGGCCTAGAGAAGATAATAAATAAATGTGCCAGCAAGGAGAAAGTCCCTAATGGACACTGGGTGGTCAGAAAAAATGGAAAACATAAGGCACGAATAGGGCATGAAATGAGGCTCACTATGCAGATAGGTGATTATGAGATGGACCAGGTCATTTTGGATCTAGGGTCTGATGTGAACGTATTACCAAAACTGTAAAGGATGGGGATACATGTGTTGCAGTGGTTTCTGATTTAGCTCAGAATGGTGAACCAAAAGAAAATCATCCCCATGGGATGGTTATATGGAGTAACAGTTGATATTGAAGGTGTGAGTGCGCTAGCAGACTTTGAAGTTATAGAGATTGTTGATGACAATAATCCCTACCCCGTTCTCCTAGGAATTGATTGGGCAATTGATATGAATGGGGACATTAGTTTAAAGAAAAGGGCAATGTCATTTGAAAAGAAGTCACTTCAGATTATAGTACCATTGGTCCCTGCAGAAGGAGCGTGATATACTAAACCAGTCCGCGATTATGAAGAAAGTGATGATGAACTGGACCAAATCTTCAAAATAACAGTGCAAGATCAGGACTGGATCAATCCGATGGAAGATGGAAGGATTGCATGGGATCGGGAGATTTCATGCACCTCTAATTTAAATGAGGAATTAGAGCATTGGCAGAATCGCTTACATGAAGTTTCTGCATTACGATGTAATATGATGACGAAGTCGCTGCACTGTGTTTCATCGGAGGTAAGTAAATTACCCTATTATGATGGTTTAACTAACGTAGATGTATTTTTGGATGAATTTGAGCATGAATTCCCTAAGGATCACCAATTCCAAGCATTAGAGTTGGCATTGCATGCTACACTTACACGATGGTGGAGTATGCATAAAGATAGCTTTGTTGGATGGCAAGATTACAAAATAATGATGAAGCTATGGTTTGGGTGCGCTAACACCAAAATGACCGAGAAATATAATGGAAGGGACGATCCGCACAATCAACAAGCAAAATGGACTAAAGCATGGGGAATGGAACTGTAGCCAGAGTGGGTACACATATTTTGACATACTTTGGATACAATTCCCATGAACTGGTATCTGGAAACGGAGCTCTGCTATGGCACCGCAAAATGGGGTGTAATGAAGGAAGGATTCTTATTGACCTTCAACTTTGAAGACAGCTTCACACGCATCGATGAATCTCTACAAGAAATTAAGGCAGTTATCTTCAGAACGCCGAAGGAACCTATGGAATGGGTCCAACCATATTGGAGCACCCAGTTGTGGCATGTGTTTGTTATACGGGAATAGTGTCCACACGGACGCTGCTATTCCCACTAAGATGTGTGGCTATCTTAGAAAAAAACAATCAAATTCTACTGTTGATTCCTTTTATGAAAATAGATGAGAGGAGAACCAAGAGGGCCAACCTGAGTCTTGCGCTTGATTTGATAGATTTTTGTTGCATGCTCTTTGTCTACCTAGCTTCAAAAGGACCTGTAGAATCATAGCAACATACTACTATGCAAGAAACAAGGATCTAAATTCACAAATAATGTAGGATCAGATGTACATTAAACATATACAATCATATATGAACAAGTACACCAAGATATGGAAGGAAACAAGAATAGCTTTATTCAGATAAAAGTAGCAAGAGGATTACAACCATGAGCAGCTCTGACCCAACATCATCCTCCAGCTAAGTAGCCCTTATTTCACCTCAAGCAAAGAAAAATCACCCAACACTGTGAATGTATATCAAAATACCAACAACACTTCTCTATAAGTTACAAAATTCCAGCGTCTCGATCTCTGTGATGAGGGATCCATATATAGATGATTACAGAGAGGTGAGTCATCTTTTGGGATCTTGATTAGTGTCTTCTCTCTGATAGTTCCTGCTTCCACTTGGAGAATGAAGATCTCTTACTCGTCCCTGGTCGAAAATGGAGTGGCAAGTATCAGAGGGGAAGCTTCTGGAAGATTCCATGATCTTCCACCTCGCATTTTGGTCCCTGCCATTTGTCCATTCCCGACCATCGCACCCTACGGAGGAGAAAAACAGTATGCATCGCACCCTGTACATTGGGAAGGAGATATGCATCACACCCCCTACATGGAGCTTTCAGTATGGTCCAGTTTTGACCATTTATGAGCAGTTTTCAGTGGAGAACTTCTAGGAGATTATGTAATCAGTTGACCTTGTTCCTTTAGGCAGTGAAGCAACCCTTTTAGGGACTTAAGAGCCCTCAATTTATGGACATTTGTGATTAGGGTTGAAGTGCCCAAAAATGTCTATAACAGCGCTGGTAGCCAAGCACGTAAAAGACAAAATCTGGAATTATAGCAGCATGGTGGCTGTGGACAGTAAATCCAAGAGATGGTTTGTTGGATTCGGTCGATGAGCAGTCCCTAGGTGTTAATACACCTCCTAAAACTCAGGACCTTGCCACGCAATCCTCCTTGTGCTGAAAACAGAGCCATGCCACCGCTTAACTCCTTGTGTTGACCATCGTTTGACCGGCCTTGACCGCAGGTTTCTATGGATGATTTGGCTGAACCAAGGGGACACGTTCCATGTCCCCTTCCTTTATGGCTTGCCCATGTGGCAAAGTTCTTCAATGGACACCTGTAACATATAGTTTAACAAAAAGGCTACGGAAACTGATTCTGGCTGCGGAAAGTGGCAGGTTCCATAGCTGGTTGAACAAAAATATAAACCAAATAGCAGTCACAAAACATAGTTAGGAAATCATTTGTATACTCATTTTAAACTATTATGCAGTGATTTGATAGCTTAGAGGTTCAGGTAACTTGAGAAAAAGGATAAAAAGGGATGTAGGGAAGGTGTAAGTTTGGGACTCAACACTATCTCTCCCAGTTCTAAAACCATCAATAGAGTGACCACCTTGCCTCTACGAATTAGATGGAGCAAAGAAGACAAGAAAGTAAGTGTCACAACTAGGAAAATGTCTTCCTTTCAAAAGGGAAGCATGTAGAAGATAAGAATGGAATGAGAAGAGAAAATTTGCCTTACCCTTGGGATGAGGTAGCTTACCATATCCTTAAATATATATCTTATGAATGAAGATTAAGTGTGTTTTATGCCTAACACCTCAGGCTGCTTCAGGAAATGAGATTCAAGGCATATTTACCCCTTGCTCAAAGACTTAGTGTTCCTAATTTCCACCTACAGTAAATCATGGAGATGTGTCAAAAGGTAAGGGAAGGAAAACACTAACATTTAGCTCACCATGGCCTCATCAAGTTGATAGTGGCGGATGCTCTGAACCACTTGAGAATCCCTATCATATGGAACAAATTTTTGGACATGGATAGGGAGACTTCCATAGAAACACAAGTGCTCACATCATTAGAGACTTCAACTTCTAGTATTAGAGGAAGAGAAGGAAAAACAGAGGAATAAGAAGGAGCAAAGACAGAGGAGGAAGAGGCAGCGAGAATAGAAGAGGAAGAAGAAAAACAAAAGAAAAAGAGGCAGAAAAGAGAGAGGAAGGAGAAACATATATGAAAGGAGAAGAGGAGAAGAAGAAAGGACAAGAAAGAGTAAGCCCTAAGGAGACTTCTCAACCCCAAGGAGCAGAATATATTGAACATGAAGTAGCTACAAGATTAACTACATTGGGCATTCATATCAAGCCCAAGAGGAAACAATCAAGACCAAGTCAAATGTATTTTAGAACCAGGAAGAGCACTAGAATTAGACAAGGTAATCCACAAACTCCTACAAAAGTTCTTATAATTTTGATGAGTCACCAAGAAAAAAGGAAGAAATATGACCTAGTGAAGGAAAAATTGAGGAGGTCACTCCTCCTAAAACTAAAAACCAAGTCACCTATAGCACCTATGAGTAGGCCTACCACTATTCTAATCACATTCAAGAAGCCAAGGACACAATCTACCTTTGAGGAAGAAGAAAAAGAGAAGCTACAGGAGGATCAGGGTTTGCTACAAGAGAGATAAGGTTTGTTATAGGAGGGGTAGATTTTGTTGCAGGTAGGACAGGGAAGCTACAAGAGTACAAGAAAAAGTTGCAAAAGGAAGCCACCACCTCAAACACTATTGGAAAATACCTGCAAGAGCTCAAAGAACCTAGCCCACAATCCTACTCCTTTATGAGCTAGAGATAAAGAGAGGCAGAACCCATAGGTGGATGCAAATTGATAAATCTAAAAATGTGGAGGATGTAGGCCTCATGGAACAGAAGGTCATTGAAATCGGTAAAGAGTTAAGTGATTTGAGAATGAGAGATTCTATGAAGAAGTAGAAACTACAGGTATAAAAGATGAGGTTGAGAGAGAGGCTGCAGGAGAAAGAAACACAATTTACCACCATGGAAAGTCTCTCCATGTAAGCCCGACAATGCATACAACCATCAAAGTCTTATGCCCTCTTTCTCAAAGATTACTGGTTGTAGTTCCAAATCAAAAAATTTTCACAATATGGATCTCTACCTTTTCAGGATTACAAACAATTCATTGAATTTTGCAACCTAACTATAATGGAAGATAGGGAAAATTTGGTTGAATTTTATATGCACAACCTCACTTTGATAAATATGAATTTATTGGATCCCAATTCAATATTAGGAGATATGCAACCGATAGCTTTAGCATCCTGGATGACTCGTGAGGAAACAAGAGCTGAAGAGGTTAAAAAGGTAATGGTAAAAGAGGACAAGGAACCATTGTATATCAGACCAGTGCTAGTGAGACCTAAGGTTTTCATTAGCAATCATAGCCTCATCTCCAATGATGTTGATTTAGCACCCAAATAAATTTATACCTAGAAGCAAGCCATTCTACACTTTGAAGATACATTTAGGATGTTGGGAATAGAAAGTATGCAAGCTTGCCAGAGGATATAGCATGCCTTACCCCACAACCTACATATTAGAGAATATCGCTCTCCTGAAAGGCTAAGGAATGCCTTGGAGAGAACACCATTCTACAAGAGAATCATGTAGAGGATGAAAACCAAGTGTATAAGACTCAAACGTAGTCCACCCTTGATGTTAGGCTTATAAGAAGGAAGATATGAAGAAGAAGAGCAGAAGGAGCGGACAAAGATAGAGAGGAATGCATGTTTTTAGTCACAAGAGGGCACACCATATGAGGAGCCTTGGGATGTTAGGGAGGCCACCAGTGCCATAAAAGAGCTTCACATGGATGAAAAAGTTGATAATAGGATGAGAAACACCTTCAACAGGGGGTGATGTTGAGTCCCATCAATAGGTACATTTTTAAGATCATTAGACCATCCTCCAGCCTTAAAACTATCCTTATCCTACATTAATTCACATTTTTTGTTATATTATGCTTAGTAAGAGGAGTAAAAGGTGTTTTTCATAGTATGTGGCCTAATGTGGTTTAATTGCAGGAAAATGGAGCATTTTTTAGGCTATTACTATGCAGGGGCTTGATGTAGACAACTAGGAGAGAATCTAGGGGGTTTTTCCACCTCCTTAACTCCCTAATATCAGCTCTAACCATTTTTAATTCATCGGCAACTGAATGACTCCTAGTCCAAGTGAAGACCAAGAGGGACAAGATCCACCATTTTTTAGATCGAGGGAACCACTACTACTTTCAAGGGAGATGCTTCAGCTGCCCTTTTGTATAAATAAATTAGAAGAAGAGCTAATTAGGATTCAAAGTTTTTGTTCAGCTAGGTGTAGAGATTAAGCTTCAGGCTTGACATCGTTACTTTCAACTTTTATGTGGTGTATTATACTTGCACTTTTTGACAATGAGAAGTTGGGTTTTAAGTTGCATCTGAGTTAGTTTCAGGGGGATGATACCCTTGGGTTTGGGCCCAACCCGGAGGCTTTGATCCCTCTTCTTGTACTTATGTTTCTTCTTGATTCCAAGCAGTTCATAGTTTCTAAAATTTTAGTAGAGATTAATCTATAATATCATGTGGTTGTAGCCTCTAAATCACCTCTCTTGTGGGAGAATGAGTGGAAGGATTCACAATCACAGTCCAAAAATATTCTTTATGCTTTCTTTGAAATAAATTAGTGTTAGTTGCCCTGTTTTACATTTGGTTTCTATAGCTTAGAAATCAGTTTAGTGATTAGATCAATGTTATGGCATAAATTATATGTTATTTAAATTCAACTCATATTTTCCATCATAAGTTATTTCATTTTGTTAATGATAAAAGGATGCTTGCATTTGATTGATCGCAGGTCTAGTTGATCTGCGGGGAAGGGAACCTTTACCACTTCCATCTTGAGCTCCTTCATCTTCTATTTCCACTTCCAAATTCTTTCCCAAAACCATGTTTTATAAGTAATTTTGCCTAGTATGCAGAGAGCACTCATCCTATTGTAAGACAGGCCTCTGAGAGGTCCTAAGCTTGATAAGGGATTCAAACCAACCTCCCTCCATTTGCTTCAACTTCCATCCACCTCTCCATACCCTTAATACAACAATTTCACCTTCAAAAACCACTTGGATTCCCTCCTTGAGCATTACAGGTCTTCCTGTAGCATTACAAGCCTCCTATAGCAATTGCCTGTAGTAAAATTGTAGCATCACTTTCCTTCATCAGTTTTGATCCCCACTGCAAATTTGACTTATTCTAGATTAATGATAGCCCCCAACTATTTAGGGGGGGCTCTTAGGCCACTCCAACCCTTCTTTTTCTTCACTGTAAGAACATAGTAGAGTTAGTTTTTTTATCACAAGTATGATGCAAGTAGGTTAATGATTTACAAGCAAATGTGAACTAGGTAGATGGTACATGAAATTTTGATTTATTTTTTTATGAATTATGCAAGAAAAAATAGTTTCCTTTATGCAAGTATATTCGGTATTTTGATGAATTATGCAAGGAAAAATAGTTTCCTTTCTGCAAGTAGATTTGGTAGTTTGATGGATTTTGCAAGATAAAATAACTTTCTTTCTACAAGTGGATTAGCCTTTGTCCTTTCATGGGTTGATTAGTTAGAACTTACAAGTTGAGTCAATGGAATTTCCACTTTCATAGCTAGAAGTAATTTCCAATTGTAGCTTTACCAACAAGCTTTCATTCTAATTTAGTAGGAGGAATGGTCTCTGAGCACTTTTGATCTAATCTCATAATTGAGGGTGGCATGAGTGGAATCCTATCTGTTGTGCATATAGCACTATCACCTTGAAGTTTGTACAAACCCCAAGTTGATCATTTGAGTTGAGGATCCCTTCGGAGTTGCCACATTCTTGGTGCAATACCAAGGCTCACCAATAACCATTCTAGCCAAGCCATGAACCGACATCCCTGATCAAGGTGCGAGGTAGTTTTATTGGGATTGCAGATATGATTAATGTGATGGATAAAAAGAGTGGAGGGTGGCAATATCTATCCCTCACACATTTTATCTAACTGGACAGGTGGAGATGCACATGTATTATATTAATGATGAAGGAGAAGGTGGTAGGGTTTCTTGTGTTCTGGATTTTTCCGAAGTCATCCCCCCATTATTATTCCATAGACTTTAGGATCTACGAGAGGTTAAGGTATCAGGTGGGTTGGGAGATCATTGTATGTAAGAGACAAAGTTCAATGCATCCCACCACCCATGAGCAGAAGGCTTCCCCCCCTTGCCAATCTCCCTTTGATGGTATGTACCCTTTGTAGGTTTCCCTATTACACTTCCACTTGTTCACTCAGCTTCTCTGCTTTTTGACTAGAAATTTTTTTTCATAATGATGTATGGAGCTAATTGGAAGCTATCCTATGAACATTGGAAGGAAAAAGTGGGTTTTTTTATGAAGGATTGTCTGCTTCTTGCTTTGTTGTTTCTATTTATTTCAACATCTTGCTTTCATACATGGGGTTCTATTCAATTGTTCTGGTTTGGTATTTAATTATTTTCATGATGGGTTGTATTTGTTTACTGTTGAGAAATGGCAACAAGAAATTCCAGTTTAATTTGTCCTTGAATTAAACTGAGAATTAAAATCAAATTCTATTCTCATAGCAACTTGTAAATAGTTAATTAGGTTTAATTAACTTAATTATATTAGGAATTTCGAGTTGGAAGTCTTTCTGTAGTCATGTATATATTGTCCCTAAGTTTTAGGGTTCCAGTATGAGTTTAAATTGAGTTGGAAATTAGATCACTCAGTTTACTGAGTTAAGTTCAGTTAAATTAGTTGCAAATTGTGTATGGAACTAATAAAGAGTTAACAGTTAGTTGGTGCACTAGTGCATCCAAAAGTGTCACTCTAGTTAGCTGAAGATTCCCTCATAAAAAACGCATGCATGTCGATTATGAGAAAGGCCCAGTTGAGACTAGAGTGCGGGGACAATGTACTATCAGTTGTATTATTTACTATAGTGTAAATATCATGCATGCATTAAAGATTGATCCTATGTTTGGATTGCACAGTTTTGGAAGCATGAATTCCCTTTAAATATAGGCTATTCATCCAAGGAATTATGCAAGAGATTAGGGGCTTGGAGTGTTGCATAATTAGATAAGTGTTGACCAAGAGCTAGCTTGTGAGCTGAGAGAGTTGAACATACTTATGTGGAATTGTTCTAATGAGAACAATATTTGTATCTTCACTCATATTTATGATATATGCAATATAGATAGCGGGGTTTTGAGCAGTGGCTTCCCCGGATACATCTTGTGTTATGTGCCATTGATTTATCTTCTTCTTGTTCTTATTGTTTTCATCGATCTATTGGCTTTTGCTGGTTGAGAGTAGAAGTAGACTTCTTGTCCTGTTCTTTAGTACAGTGCATGAGCTTGTGAATCTACAAGATTTTCTACATGATATTAGAGTTGAGAACAATATACTAGAGGAGATTTTGAATTTTTCAGTTACAGGTGAAATTCAAATTTGCAATACATACTTCAATATTGGCAGATGATGTTCTATGGTTTGTAGCTCGAGTATGCCTTGGTAGGAAGCTCAAATTTTATAAACTGGAGGGACAGAATGGAGGTTGTGCTAGAGGATAATGGCTTGAAGGAATTCCTTGATAAAGAAATTCCTAAGCCAACAACATTAGATGCACAAAGTTTAGCCGAACGGAAGAAGTGTGTGGTGAAGGCAAGGTGGATAATCCTTGAGGGAGTTCGAGACCACATTGTCTTGAGTCTCCATGGAAAGGAAACTATGTATGCTATGTGGAAAACATTGGCAGACTTGTATAAGAAAAAAATGGCTAAAGGAAATTGGCACTGAAAGAAAAACTTCGAAAAATCAAAATGGAGAAAGGCGAGACGATTCCAAAATACTTGTCCAAGTTCACTCAGTGTCTTGATGAAATTGAAAGTGTTGGAATCACGGTTGCCGAGGATGGTATGGTGAGTCTTGCTCTTCTAGGACTCCCAAAGAGTTGGCATAGTTATTAGGACTCTATTAATGGTCGGCAAAATTTTTTGAATTGGGAACGATTGTGGTCGGATTTCATGCAAGAGGGGATTAGGAGAAACACTAGGGATGGCTCTTCATTAAAGATGGATGATGAAGAGAATTTTGCCTTAGCAATTAAGGCGGAGAAGGGGAAAGGGAAAGCTTCCCATTCCAAATAATATTTTTATCATGGAGGTAAGAAGAAAGACATGATGAAAGTTAAGTGATTTCATTATCATGAGCTGGGCCATTTTGCTACAAATTGTCCACTCAAGAAGTCCAAGAAGAAATCCTCAAGAGGAGCAGCGGGTGAGACTTTGGCCTCTCAATTCGAATTAGAATTTTCCCTCATTGTATGCATGGTGTCATATATGATGGGAATTGTATGGTAGTTAGACAGTGGAGCTTCATTCCATAAGACTGGTGACAAAGAGTTATTTAGTGAGTTATAGGAGAAAGATCTCCAGATGCATATCGAGATGGGTGACGACGGGAAGTATAGTGTTACTAGATTGGGCACGATTACTTTTCAGAGGGAGCATGGGGCTCCACTCACCTTGAAGAATGTTATGTATGTGCCCGGGATGAAGAAGAACTTAGTATCCATTGCCATGCTTGAGGATAGAGGCTATGATGTGATCTTCTCGAAAGGAAAGGCGTTCCTTCGACACATAGCTACAGGTCAAGTAAATAAGATAGGTATTTAGGTGAAGAATATCTATAAGCTGGAGGTAGAGGAGTGTGTTGCTTTGAGCACAAATGTAAAAAGGGTGTAGAGCTGACACGTTGGAGAGTTGTGGCACAGGTATTTGGGCCACTTGCATCATGGGGCTTTGAAGATAATGCAATAGATCTCTACGGTCTTCCTAAAGGTATGCTTGAGCAAGTTGATACATGTAGGGGGTGTGCTTTGGGAAAATAAACCAAGTCTTCATTTCATGACAGAGACAGTCAAGCAGAGGATATTCTAGAGCGATTCCATTTAGATGTGTGTGGACCGTTCTCGATAGCATCCATGGCTAAACGCAAGTATTATGTTATATCTATTTATGACTATTCTCGTAAATGCTAGATATTTTTCATGCAAAAAAAGGATCAAACTTTCAAAAAAAATTGTGAGTTTAAATAATTGGTGGAGAAAGAGTTGAGTAAGAAGGTTAAAGCTCTATGGAGTGATAATGGCGGTGAGGATGTCTCAAACGAGTTTAAGAACTTATATGCAGCGGAAGGTGTTAAATGGGAGTTGACGGCACCCCATAACCCTTAGCAAAATGGGATGTCCGAGAGGAAGAACAAAAGAATAGTAGGGACATCAAGGGCGATGTTGCATGATCAGGGTGTACCACTACACTTGTGGGTTGAGGCACGTAACACAACGGTTTATGTTCAGAACCATGGCCCACATGAGATACTTGATATGAAGACACCAGAGGAGGCTTAGTCTAGTAAGAGGCTAGATGTTGGTCACCTCAGGATGTTTAGGTCATCGGTATATTTCCATGTGCCCAAAGATGTAAAGAAGAAGCTTGAGCCTACAACAAAGTTGGGGATATTTGTGGGGTATATTGATACACCTCACAACTATCGAGTGTACTTGTCGACCAGCAAGATGACAGTGGTTCGTAGGGATGTCAGATTCGATGAGAAGAAGGCCTTGCAAGTTTTCCTTGAGAGGGAGCTTGAGCTACATGTGGATGAGGATATTTTAGCTCCTAAGGTTGAGGAGCCTTAGATTGATGTGGAGCAGCCACATGCAGAGGATCTGGGAGTGGAAACATCCACTCAGGCAAAGTCTTCCAGAGAGGGAAGAGAGCGCACCAGAGAGGTTGGCATATTGTTGGATGATGCACGAGAGAATGTGGGAGCGCCCACTTCTTAACACAGGAAGAGGAGGTCACTTGAGAGGTACATTGGATACATCGCTCTTATGGGTGAATGTGTTGTGACAAAGCCATCTTCCTTTAAGGAAGCAGTGTAGTATCCAGTTTGGGTTGATGCCACGGTGGAGAAGTATGACTTCATAGTTCGTAACACTGCTTGGGATGTCGGCCTGAGACCGAAGGGCAAGTAAGTGGTGAGCTCCCATTGGATTTACAAAGTAAAGCAAGTTGCAGATGGTAGTCTGGAGAAGCATAAGGCTAGATTTGTGGCATGTGGCTTTTCACATGTAGAGGGGATTAACTATGATGAGACTTTTTCTCCTGTTGTAAGGTACTCATTAATCAAATCTATATTGGCACTATCAGCACAGATGAGTTGGAAGATACATCAAATGGATGTGAAGACAACCTTCCTTAATGGCATGATTGAGGAAGAGGTGTATATAGAGCATCTTGAGAGTTTTGAGACCTTTGACCATGATTCGCGTGTGTGTTGGCTCAAGAGAGTGTTGCATGGGTTGAAGAAAGCACCCCGTGCTTGGTAAACCGGTATAAATAGCTACTTCACCGGGTTGGGCTTCACGAAGAGTGAAGCGGATTCGAACCTGTACCACATAGTGGTGGAAGGTAAAATATTGATCATTGTACTTTATGTTGATGATCGCGTATTGACAGATGATGATTAATTGATTAAGCCTTGCAGGGAGGACCTTGCAAGAGAGTTTGACATGAAGGACATGGGGCTCATGCATTACTTTCTTGGCATGGAGGTATGGCAAGGAGATGCATATTTGTTTTGTGTCTCAGGGCAAGTATTCCAACGAGATACTCAGGAGATTCCACATGGAGAGAAAGGAGGATGTAACTAGAGAAAGGAGGATGCCACTTCAGGGGAAGTAGTGGAAGCTATCATTTACAGGAAACTTGTGGGTTCACTCATGTACTCGGGGAACACACGACCGGATATGTGCTATGCATTTAACCATCTTAGTCAAGTCGTGGTTAGGCCTACCAATCTGTATTGTAAGGCAACAAATCATGTGTTGAGATACCTTAGGGGTACTACTCTGTATGGATTATGGTACATACGAACAGAGGGAGTGAAGCTTCAAGGCTTCATCGACTTGGATTGGGCAGGGAGTCCATCTGACAGGAAGAGCACATCAGAAGGGATCTTCAAGATTGGGTCAGCGACTGTTTCTTGGTACAACAGGAAATAGGGATTAGTTTCACTCAGTTCAACAAAGGCAGAGTACATGGTTGCGAGTCAGGTAGCATGTGAGGCCATCTAGATGAGGAAGATCCTGGTTGGTTATTTTTGGTCAGAAGATGGATCGAAATGTGATTTACTGCGATAATCCGAGTTGTATCAAATTCTGTAAAAATCCAAATTTTCATGATAGGTCCAAGCACATTGATATCCAATATCATCATTTCAGATATTGTGTATTGAGGCGGATTATGCTATTAGAGTACATTCCCATGCAGGAGCAAGATGTTGACATTTTGACAAAGGCATTGTTAAGATGTAAATTTGAGTTTCACGGAGATAGGATCGGGGTAATTGACAATCCCCTTCTTATTGAGAGGGAGTGTTGAGAAATAACAACAAGAAATTCCAGTTTAATTTGTCCTTAAATTAAATTGAGAATTAAAATCGAATTCTATTCTCATAGATACTTGTAAATAGTTAATTAAGTTTAATTAACTTAGGAATTTTGTGTTAGAAGTCTTTCTGCAGTCATATATATGTTCTCCCGAAGTCTTAGGGATCCAATATGAGTTTAAATTGAGTTGTAAATTAGATCACTCAGTTTACTGAGTTAAGTTCAGTTAAATTAGTTACAAACTGTTTGTGGAACTAATAGAGAGTTAACAGTCAGTTGGGCACTAGTGCATCCACAAGTATCACTCTAGTTAACTAAAGATTCCATCATCAGAAACTCATACATGTTGATTCTGAGAAAGACCTAGTTGAGACTAGAATACAGGGATAATGTACTATCAGTTGTATTATTTACTGGAGTGTAAATATCATGCATGCATTAGAGATTGATCCTATGTTTGGATTGTGCAGTTTTGGAACCATGAATTCCCTTTAAATACAAGATATTCATCCTAGGAATTACGTAAGAGATTAGGAGCTTGGAGAGCTACAGAATTGGTTAAGTGTTTTCCAAGAGCTAGCTTGTGAGTTGAGAGAGTTAAGCATACTTGTGCGGAATTGTTCTAGTGAGAACAAGATTTGTATCTTCACTCATATTTTTTATATATGCAACATAGATAGTGGGGTTTTGAGCAGTGGCTTTCCCCAAATACATCTGTGTTATGTTCCATTGATTTATATTCTTCTTTTTCTTATTGTTTTCATCAATCTATTGGCTTTCATGGTTTGAAAGTAGAAGTACATTCTTGTCTTGTGATTTAGTACATTGCATAAGCTTGTGAATCTATAACATTTTCTACATTTACTACCTTGACAATATATTGTTTCTAATGATTCATAAGTTTTTGGTTATCCTGGATAAGGTTATCCCTTGTCTGCTGTATTATCTTGTTTTCTCCCAAGCTAGGGAGACTTCGGTGGTATTCTTAAACCTCCTAAGCTAGTTGCATCGCACTTTCCCTAATAATTGGTGGGTAGTCAGCTACAATACTCACCATAATCTGTCTATATGACGTGATATCCTTACAGTTCTATCTATTTCGAGAGGGTATTGGGATCCTAAGAAATCACCTACCGTGTGACCGAAAATATAATTCCATGTCCCAACGTTAGCCATTCTCATGGTCCTTTGTTTTTCAATCTTATGGATCATCCTTCCTCTGTCAAAAGTTCTCTGCCTAGTGGGGATTGTTGACATGGTAGGAACAAAGGGCCAAGTCGTGGTGACAACCAGACCCAACCTCGCCTAGCGATAAGTTGAGGCCACAAAACCACCTCCCATCTCATTTATAAAGCAACCCACACATTCCAAATTGCTACTCTGTCATAGGTACGCCAACTAATTTCGAGTTGGGAAGATGATTTAAACCATTAGGTAACCAATAAAAATGTGTGTTATCGCCAAAAAATTGATCATATAGCCTAATTTACTAGATGGATCGAAGTACATGCTATAGCGATTAATGCACGAGTGTTTGGTGATGTAGAAACCCTCAAGGATCCTCTTGGGATCCTTGGCAGACAGTCATATTAGCTGCAATTGTCACAAATATGCATGCATATCTATGTTTAAAAAATGAATATCAAAGTGAGAAGGATTTGTTACCTTGATTCTTAATGTGCTGTTGCTGGAGAGCGCAATGTAGCTAGGCGAAAGACCCCTGAGCCAGCTCTAGATCAAAATCCACACATAGAAAAGACAAGCGTAATATCACAGCATAAAACCTTGATAAACAATGCATGAACATATAAAGATATCTAGTTGCATATATCTAAGCCACTCATGCTAATGATATTGAATAAACATATAAACAAGTTATACTACGAACATCACGGAGTGGACATCACAATTTTTGTTCTATATTGATGTAGAAAGAGTGATTATAACCATTTTTTGTATCAACCTTCCCTTACCCCTCCAACTCCTCTCTCTGTCTCCCTTCTTAACCTCTTCTAATGCCTTAATCTGAGACTCTCCTCGACAGTCAAATAGGCAATCCTTTCAAATGGTTGGACCTCTTTCACAATGGCCCTAGCCTTTCGTATATAGCATGTGAGGATAGGGTTTCCAAGTCCTTCATGAGTTCCATTAGGCAAAAGTAGCGATGTTTGTAGAAAATAATACTGAGAGGGGGGGTGAATCAGTATTATCTAGTCTTTTTACAAAATCTTCCTTATTTATACTTTGGATTATTTTTCCATATCAGTACCATAAAATGATGAGCATGAACAAAAAAAAAACCAGACAGTCACATCAAAGAACACCAGATATAAGGTGGAAACCCAATGTGGGTGAAAACCACCTGCTGCAATATGTCTTTATCTTCTTTCAATTTAGAAACTCCTTTTACAATGGTCTTGTACTGGTGCAGTCCTTTACCAGTACGCAGGCTGCAACCTGCAGAGAGCTACAAACTCTCTCTCGTTTTCCAGTCTCTCCTGGAAGGGAGCTACAACCCCCTACTTCTTTTCTTACAAGGACCACTTTTCATAAATTTTCAAATTGGATCCATATACATCAAATGATCATCAAGTACATATAAATTACAGTCAGCTGTAGTAACCAGATCAAGATAACAGAACCGAACCCAGAACACCTTATCAACAGAAAAATTCAGTCAACAGATAGTCCTGAAACAGATATGCAACTTTCCTTTCTTTGGCCTGCGTCGGTACGCACTTCACCTTCTGCTTCTTTGCGTATACCCGCAGATCTCCTTCTTCTGCACTGCGTGGCCACGCACTGCTTCTTCTGTCGCACTGCGTACAGTACACACCCAAATGCACTATCGTGCCACGTACTGTCACAGTAGGTACGCACCCAAAAGAACTATCGCGTCGCGTACTGTTACAGTAAGCACGCACCTGAACCACTGCTGCGTTGCGTACCCCCGCAGTTCTCCTGTTTCTGCTCTGCTTACTCACGCAGTCACCCTTCGTCTGCTCTGCGTACCTGCGCAGCTCGCCTTCTTCTGCTCTGTGTACCCACACAGAGGCACTGTTAAACACCTGCGTACCTCAGATTAGGGCTGAATTTGCAGATCACCAGTGTGCTACAGTTAGACGGATGCCCATATCTGATCAAGCGCTCGGGAGATCACCCTTTACAAATTCGCTTTCCACTTTCACTTTCATATAGATCAAGCCTTTTGAAACAATAACCCAATAGATCAGATCTTAAGATATTCAACCCAAAAGCATACTAAGCCAAATGATCTCCTTAGCTTTATATAGGCAATCTCTTCCTCAAATCAAGGATCATGGGGCTCAATACTAATAATAAAATAAAACAATACCACGGGCCAAAACCATGATAACCCAATACCGTCGGCTAAATACCAAGGGTAAAACATAAGGAACCCCATGTGAGCGCGCTTTACTGTCTTGAAGAGTGTGCACTGGGGGTACGCACCTCACGAATGGGTAACCTGCGTGTCTCGACGCGGTCCCTGCACAGTGTACCTGCGGGTACGCATCTTCTAAACTGCTCTCCTGCATACTTCTTAATTTTCATCATATTGAGAGCCTTGGCATGGGTGTCGCCATCAAGTACAACATCCAGAAACATAATGACAACAATGTTTCCATGCCTTTGTACTCTTTCACGTTTGCATACTCCATTAGGAATTAGTAATTCCTCCAAACAGGTCAAGTTCTGATGTTTCCCTACTTTTGTGAGCTGACATAGGAGACAATATTGGGATATTTCTGGGTCAACTCATTTCCTTGACCCATACAAACTCATTAGGGTTCACTAACACTCTTTCTGAGGTAATAGACAAAGTTACCCTAGCCACTAATGCACCCTTAGCATTGCTAGGAAGATTTATAAAGAAGGTTGCTAGTGTTTAGATAGCGTTAGCTTGAAAACTGGGTTGTGAACTTGGTGAGTCCTTCAGTCATCATGTCTTTCTCCTCTAAGCTGGTGAGGAGGTAATTTTCCTATATAACGAATGCCCTATAAAGTGTGAGATTAGAGGTTGTGACGATGGACGAAATACTTTATATTTGACTGTCCTTCTTTTGGAAAAAAGAGAGAGAGGATTGGAGCTTCAGGTGGTACGAGAAACTTGATAAAACACATATATATAAAACAACTAAAATCATGTCCTGAGTCGAGCATTCCCACGCTCAGTAGCTATGTGAGAGGGATTTTCTCAATAAAGAGATATGATGATGCTGGCCGCCGATAAGCACAATGCAGAACATGTGTCATAATAGGATCATTCTGATGAGCTACATCCAAAAACCAATAAACACAACTTGGGAGAGGAAATAAGGCTGAGTGATGCAAGCCTCTACCCAAGGTTTTGATTTCTGCCTCACTGCAACAACATAGATCGATACATGTGAATATAGGCGTTGAGGTTGAACATGCACGAAATCGTCTAATTACTAGTCAATAATGGAGACTGTTAACAGCCGTGATGATGGCCACCAATAATGGTGATGGTCTCCAACATGCACAGTACAATCTAGAGAGTGTGAATAATGTTTTTGTAGTTGAAAACTCGTAGAATCGTTTAACCAGGAGCTAATAATGAAAACCCCTGACCAAACACAAGGTGATGTCTGCAAGTACCAAGGCACTGAAGTCTATTTGGGTCTTCTTCCTAGATAGAGTTATGAAGTCGATAGGAATAGACCTGTCGAAAGGTAGGTAATAAGGTGTCCTATATCATTTGACACGAAATGGGACAAGAATTATTCTTTTTTGAGGAATCTTTTAAGCATTGGGTCAAAGCGACAGGGGGCATGATGATAGGATATGATTGATGGTTTGATGGAGGAAATAGAAGATAAAGGTTTTCCCTTGAACAATAGAAGGCATGACAACGGTTTTCACCATGCAACACTAGACTCATGAACACCAAAGGGTGTTAGGATATAGAGATGCACGAACATTGGGGTATATAGGCTAAACTCATAGGATGGTAAGATTCATATTGAGAGATCGTCACAAGGAAGGTTTATCTGAAGGAGTACCATGTTCAAGGGAGTGATTGTTGCCAGAAAAATATTTTCACAATATGGAACACAAAACAATTGTATTGTCCACTTTCCCCATCTGATTAGTTTAGTGAGTCCAGACTGGTAAACTCATCGATCTTTTCATGTTTTAAGGGTCTGAAAAGGATCGTAAAAAGAGCGACTCTATGCCCTGTCTGATTAGTTTAATGAGTCCAGACAGGCAAACTCATCGATCTTTTCATGTTTTAAGAGTTTGAAAAGGATCGTAAAAAGAGCGACTCTAATCCTCATCTGTGTAATTTAATGAGTCCAAACGAGACAACTGGGTAGTATTTTCATATTTCGAGAGTCTGAAATGATCATAAAGAACGACTCCCAGGTGGTCCCTTTGTCATAGTTTTTAACTGGGTGCGACAAAGGTTTCATAATATACCTGAAACAGTTCCTTTTCCATAAGTTAATCTACTAAGTTCAGATAAAGAGAAAACTATTCTCAATAGATGTTTGCTTCATTTTGTTACGAGTACGAGGATATGGAGTAAACTCGATATTCATCATGAAATTTTAATGAGTCATGCGACAACAAACTCAATAGACCTTCATTGAATTTTAACGAATCAAATGAAGAAAACTCGAGGTATCTTTTTTAGTTTAGTGAGCGAGGAAAAAGAGGTAAAAGAACTGCTCATTACTTCTTCATAGATTTAGCGAGCCTGAAGAAGGGAAAAACTCATGGATTTTTCGATTTAAGAGCAAGAAATAGTCCCAAAAAAGAAAGCGCTCATATCGTCGTCGTAGGTTTTTAATGAGCCCAATGACCAAAACTAGGGGTTTTTTCGATTTAACGAGCGAGAAAAGTTCCTAAAAAGAATGCTCAGAGCTTCTTCATAAGTTTTTAACGAGCCTAAATAAGGAACTTGGGGTTTTCTTAATTTTATCAGTGAGAAAGAAGTCCCAAAAAATAATGCTCAGTCGAACCTTTTAGTTTAGTGAGCTAGAAAAAGAAAGAAAAAGAGTTGCTCAGACTGTCGTCGTAAGTGTTTAACGAGCCTGACAATGAAAAACTCGGGGATTTTTCAGCTTTAGAGCCAGAAAACATCCCATAAAAGAAAAAGCTCATTGAGAATCAAACATGGTCATTGGTGCCATTCAATCTTGAAAGTTCTTTCATCAAAACATGAGCAATTTATGCCAATATGGGGTCATGGCGGATGATAAATATAATAGGAAATGGACTACTTCTAATTTAATGACTTCAATTAAGATAAGCCATGTCTCCAAAGTCACTATAAGGGAGTTCTTGAGCCTCCACTTTCACTGCTTTCATCATTTGAGAGCTGTGAGAGTGTTTTGGAGCAAAAGAGAAGTAGATTTTCCACGGACGATTTCGGGAGATCCAGGCGACCATTCGACATGCCTTCAATCCCAGCTAGATGCAAAAACTGTGATATTGCATTGTTCAACCTTTTTTTAGCTACTTTTGGGATGGATTTTTGGATATCTGGGGAGCCCTAGATCATTTATTGCAGCTAATGCCCCCTTCCATGCCTATAGGGAGCGTTAAACACCCTTTACGACCTGGGGAAGGGAGTTAATCCTCCCTTTTTGTCACTAGGGGGCGTTAGTGCATGAGGGTGCACCACAAAACCCCAAGCATTGATTTATTGAGCTTTTTTGCCCCATTTTCACTTATTTTTGGGTTGATTTATGCAGGTTTTGAGCCATTATGACTAGTCTATGGAGAGAACAGGCCCATAATCGACAAGAATTGCTGATGCGAAATGATCCAGCTTTCATGCTTTCATTGCGCCACTGTGGGTTGATAAAGTATGCACAATTGGACTTGATGAAAGGTTAGGAGGACCTTTTGACATGGATTATTCAGCGCTGGGATGAACACGAACAGGTGTTCCGAATTGGGTACAATGAGTTGGCCATTAACCGAGATGATATATATTTCTTGACAAGTTTTTTGTGCAGGGGAGCAAGGGAAAACTTGACCGGTGGTAGGCCTGGTCCCTGATCCACCTTAGAGCTTTTCCGAGCTTACTGTATCCCTAAGAGTGGACTCGTCAGCAACAAAGTCCCTATAGAGAGGATTAGATCCAAATCTATGAGGGCCATTTTATGGATGATTGTGTGCTTGGGAGGGTCTAAAAGTCCCTGTTGGGTGATTTAATTGTTTGTTCAATCCCTATTATTTAATTGTCAACCCGGGGGTTTCGTAAAACTTAAAAGAAAACCAAAATATATGGGACCTCAGATGCAACTATAATCATCTTTAGAAGATAATTTATGGAAACTGAAGGGAATGCAAATAAAAACTAACTTGAAATACATATTACAAATATAAAATTTAACTAATAATTCATTATGTAATAAGCAGGAGAAGTGGCTACTAACTTAGGAGAACCAGATTTGTCCTTCTTCTAGAATACTACTTCATGAATAGAAATCAAAAACCACTAATGGACAATAGCTTAAGATGCATAAACATATAATAGAAGAGGCTCCTAACTAAGGAGGTCCTTGTTGTTCTTCATTACAAATTCATTCATCATTAATGCCATTGTTGGAAAACTGGAAATTCTAAAAATCACTTGAAACTAGAAAAACAGAATGAATTTCAATTATTACTCATTTCAAATGGAAGAGAGCCTAACTTAGACCCTTGTTTGTCCTTTCATATGCTGATAAGATTTAAACTAAAATTCATTCATTAATAATGAAAAATCTTCAAACATCTAAGTAATTAAATGAAAATAAAATCTATAATGAAATAAAATGTTTCTTTGATCCTTTTAGAGTGAGCTTAATTCTCTTAAGAACAAAGTGTCAAACTATTCCATAAATTCATATACTACATTAAGACAATTTATATCTAAAATTGTAGAAAGAAAACTTTATTCTATTCCATCATAAGTTAGGATACATGCTCCAAGAGTCCTCCCCTTTGGAATGGAGGAGGTACTCCTATTGATACAAAAACATAAGCAACTAATTCATTAATCAAGATCCACTAATCCCTCCTAGATCCACAAATCCTTCATGGTTACAACCAAGATGAGACACATATTCATTTATCCATGATTTTTCTCCATGAGATATGCTTGACCCCTATCCCAAATCTCCTTCAAAACTTCAAGAGAATTCGAATTTGAGCCTTGGAGGCCACATAATAGTGTCTTGGAACCTTCCAAATCACCTACACATGTCACCAAACTCATTCCACCTTTAGGTATAAGAAAATACATGTTATTTTTCTAACTTTCAATCATAAATTCACTTTAAATACATAAAATAAATAACTTTGGAAAATGAAAATATGAACCCATATGGTAATGGAAATATAATGATAGTGTGATGAAATGAGGTGAAAAAATGAGGATAAAGGTGAAAATGGAGAGAAAGTGTATGTTAATTTGGTGGCCCAATAGTCCCCATGTTGCGAAAAAGGCCCAACTGTTGCATGTAGTTGACTGTGTTTAGCCACAGATATTCAACTGGTGCAAGATAGTGCTTCGTCAGTTGAAAGCAGAGTTGACCGCATGTAAGACCCAAACCCAACAGAGCTTTAGGTATGGCACTCTCATTGTCTCATTCATACTTGAGAGGGTGCCAGTTATGCGCCCGCGAATGAGCTTAGGTCACCTTGATCTGAGGGAGCCTAGAAAGAGGCGATGGGCATTGCTTGGTCCTCTCACAGGAGGAGGACCCATTCGACAATTTTTCGAAGAAGATTTCTTCGCATGGCTCAGTGGCTAGATTGTGATGATCGACGACTATGCCTACGAGGGCATGGACTTCACAGGTGACCTTGACTTGATTTTTCCGCGTGGTACAAATTGGGGACGTCAAGGTAAGAAGGATTATTTGAGATTACTAAAGTACTTTTAATCTCTTGAATGTTTATGTTATGTTTTTGTTTATTTTATGGGTGAACAAGTACTGACATGAAGCTTTTTGCTTGACACAGTTGTGGCACCGGTGCCACCTGCAGGCGAGCCTCACCAAGTCAGGTGAGAAGGAAAACTACCTGAAGGTAGGGGTGATGCTAAGAGTCTTCGCGAGGTACTTGAGCATGGGTGTGCCACCCCTTCCTATGAGGGAGAACCTTTCTCATATGAAGTGACACACAGTTGGTGTACCTGAGCGGTTTCTAGTTCCTCTTCGGAGGATAGCTAGAGCAGTGTTATATTTTCATGAGTAGCAGACTCTATTATGATATGAGTGGTATAGTCAGTGTGTGTTTATAGCTAGGCTTAGTTGTTGGGTTGTGTTATATTCTTTCCACGACTAGCCCATGTAGTTAACCAGGGGGTTAGAGGGGGGGTCACATGGAGTTTGAGGCGTACCCGTAACCCCATGGTAATGGATGCTTCGGCATGTATAAATATGAATTGTAACATTGAAACGAACATAATGAAAAATCAAGCTGGTAGTCTCGGTTTTGGGATCCAGGGGAAATCTTTGTGTATATTTGTTTTATGTGTTATGCTCTCGCATTTCTGTATGGGGTTAAAACCTACATTAGTAGCCATTTTGTACTTAAAACACCCAAGTTTTGGGAAATTTTCTAATGTAAAAGACTGGATTCAATATATATATATATATATATATTTTGGTATTTTATGATGTAAATGTTTTTTTAAGTGTTTTTGTAAATTTTTAACTGTGTAAATATTTACTTTCATACATGTATCTATAATGAATGAGACAGATGCCAATCTAACACATAGTTTGCCAATGAATCAGCAATTGTATTAAATTCTCTAGGAATGTGTTCATATGTGATAAACTCAAATTGAAGTTCCAAGAGTCGTACCCTTAAATAATGACACAACAAGATTGGATTACGAACATGATAATGATTCGTCAATTGCATAACAACAAGCTGATAGTCTAACCTGACCACCAAATTGGAGATTTCCTTTGATGATGATTCAGTGAGAAGTGAAATTACGGACATGTACTCAGTAATATTGTTGGTGGCAGTACCAAGGAAGACTCCCTTGGAACAAAACAGTTCCAACTCAGGTGTGTAAATGACCCAAGTAGCTAATGCAATGTGTTGTGTGTGACAACTGGTACCATCCACATATCCTACATATGCTAAAGGTAATGAAGACATCTTCATAATGAGAAATATGTATGAGACAAATACTTTAAGAAATACCAAAAAATCCAGTCACATCAAAAAGAAGAAAAACTTATAAATACATAAAATTACAAAGCACATGCCTAGTGCAGTACTAGGCATAATACTTTTTCAGATAGAGCCCATTTCGGGCCTCAGCGAGTGGGACTCCTTTCCAGTCCTCAAGTTCATATGCCCCATTTGAGAGGGATTTTGTGAAAACATATGGACCGAGCCATAAGGGTTGAAGTGTTCATGCCCCCAAGAGGTCATGTTTTTTATCGTAGAGTAAAATAAGATCTCCCTCTCGGTAAGAACGAGGCTTGACCTTTTTGTCATACTGGGCTTTGACCCAACGCTTGTGGGCTTCGAGTGCCAATCTGGCATCTCGACGGGTTTCATCCAGTTGATTTAGGTATAGCAGGTGCTCTTCCTCGATAGTGGTGTCAGGAAAGAGTTCAACAACGATTTGTAAGGAAGGAATCTGACACTCGATTGGTAAAACTACCTCCAAACCATAATATAGCTGAAAAGTTGTGAAGCCTGTAGCAATTTTTACTAAAGTTTGGTATGCCCACAACGCAGGATATAACATTCGATGCCAGTGGGTTTTATGATTCCCTACTAACCTGTGGATCATGGTCTTTAGGACGCCATTGATGGTATCTACTTGACCATTAGCTTGGGGGTAGTAAGAGAATGATTGATCCTCACGAAAATCGAGCAACAATGTTAAGTCAGACATCATGTGATTCTGAAAATGAGACCCATGGTCTGTAACGATCGTGCAGGGCACACTGAAGTGACATATGACTTAATTAAAAAGGAATAACGTTGCGGTTTCTCCATCGGCCCGGAAGGTGGGAAGGGCTTCGGCCCATTTCATGAAATAGTCTACAGCTACGATAATATAGTTGTGTCTAGAAAACAAAGTGGGGTTCCAAGTTATGAATTTTATCCCCCATTTGGAAAAGGGGCCGACAGAGACAACCGGGTGCAGTAGGGCCGGAGGAGAGCGCATTTTCTTTGTAAACACTTTGTTATCACTCCAAAATTTCTCTAGAGTTGTTAGGAAATAAATGATAGAGGTAACCACAAACCTACTTTTGAGATCAAGATCTAGCCTTCCTAATGCTCAAAGAGGGCTCTCTCTTTTTAATTTAGCTTTGTTTAGTTAATTGATTTTAGGCTAGTTATGATTGTATTTGGGTTTTTATTTGGATTTGGTGATGGAATCACTGATTTAGATGGATAGAGGGATGTCTTTTATCATTGGGCTATGGGGTCAAATGTCAAGCAAACAAGAATGGATCAAGTTCTAAAAATAGTGTCTACAGGGAAACGTAGCTGAGTAATTTCAGATCTTAAGGTTGGATGGTGAAGTTGATTTCAATCAGATCCAATGAGAGATTAAGGGTTCCTTAAACCGGATAATGAAGGAAGTGAAAGAGGTCAGCTGCGATAGGAGAGCAATTAAGGATTCTTAGGTTCGGATATCAAAAGAAAACATTAAAATGATTAATTATTCAAGACAGAGTGTACTTAAACAAATTCTGTAATATAATTCCAGTTAATTCATTCACTTTAGATAACATGTAAGTTTGTGAACTACATAAGAGAATAACAATTTTACAAAAGAAAATACTTCACTGAAGTAGCTCAACACGTGGATCCTGTAATGCAATCTCTTTATTACTCAGACGAGACTGCTGACCTGAAAAATTGGTACAACAACCCTCAGGTTTCAGACCAATACAAGTATAGAAATGTCTAACAATCAACACTCAATACTTCGAATTATGAAGTATTATAAAAAAACAATTTACAAAATATCCCAAACTTTTCTTTCATTGTGTTGTTTTCACTTTTAATGTGCATTTTTACAGTAGGTAATTTAACTTTTCCCATGTGTCTGTATCTGGTAATTGAATATTTACCATCCTCCTATAAATTTCATCTCCTTTTGTGTACTTGGAAAAAGTGGGTCTGTTCACAAAAAGGTGTTTCACCTCATGCTGGAGGTAAAACAGGTTCTCAAAAGTTAGGTACAGAATGTTTCTTGTAGGCATCCCCTTCATAGAAGAATTATTGGCTTGATCTCTTACCACCTCTCTGATTCTCCTGTTGTAGTCTTCCTGTGGCATCAATTTTTCATTTATCACCAATGGATTTGGCAAACCTTTCTGCCTTAGAGCATCAAACTTAACCATGAACCTGTCTATAGCTAGCTACATGGTTCGGCATTTGTCTTCAAGGTTCATCATTAAATTCCTCTTGGTGAGCACCCTTTTCACCTCTAGTATGGTTCCAGTCCTATCAGGTATATCTAGCTCCTGCAACTCCCATTTTTTTTTTTAGAGTTAAGGGAATTGGATTATTCTAGTGGCTTCTTCTAACATGTCTCCCAGTTCAACCTTAACTCCATGAATTGCTTTTGTAGCCTCTTTGACTAAATCATTTTGTTCAAAGACGACTTGAATGGATGGCCAAATATCATTGACAAAGTCAATGGTATTGTCCCATAACTATTATTTAGCTTGGCCAAGTGGCTCCTTTAATGTTAATTCTTTTTCCAAGCTCTTCATTCTTTCAGTCAACTTGGTTGACTTATGAACTTCATCCTTGTTCATAATCTGTGCAAGTTTATTCTCATTCTCTATACTTGTTATCTTTTCTTTAAGTTTATTTATCTTTGTGGTCTGAATGGACATGTCCTCCATTTCTTTGACCAATTTGCTTGCCTCATCACTTGGCTGAGTTGTTGTTGTTGTCGAATATGTTACTGATGTAGACGTTGTTGCAGCTAGAAGTGTTGTAGCCAATGGAGCTGCAAGAGCCAATGAAGCTGCCAAGGTGGATGGTACTACTGTAGTTACTGTTGGAATGGAAGTTACAATGGCAGTCTCAAGGCTGGCCCATTTTAACTGTATCAAACTGTCCAATTACTTCTCCATTTATTTCAACTAATCATTTAGTTGGAGAATGAGATCCATCATATCCTCTTGCTGAGTTTGATTTTCTAAGACATCTTTTGTCTGTGGATTCTCTGAATGAGGCAGTTTCAGTTGCTTCTTCAAAGCAGCAATATCCTCATTCTTTTTCTTTATCAGTTTTCTCTGCAGCTTTGACATCATTGGGATTATACCCAAGCTCAATCACCAAGTCTTCCAGTGACTTGATTTTGTTGTCCTTGGCCTGTGAGGAGACCTTTTCCAACTTGTATTGTGCAGTCACAATATTATCTAGTGAGCTTTGGAGTTTGTGCACAGTCATAGCTTTATTTGTCATGGTGGAATAGATCATCTCACCTGCCTGTTTATGAAACTCATTTGGTCAATGGGGTGAACATCCCTGGCCAAAAATTCAAAATCTGTTTTCTTATAGTCTGTTGATGATCTTGGCTCCTGGACTGTAGGTTGCATGAATGTCATTTGCATGTTCCCAGTCTTAATGTCAAAGGCTCACATTAACCTATTTTGATTTGCAGGTCTTTGTTTAAACTACTCGGCATAAGTCTCAACCTTCAATGCCTCATTCCTCAACTTAATTTCCTTGTATTTTTCTATAATATATTTCTCTTTATCCACATGCTTCCATGATGAAGAGACCTCAATGTTGAGTTGTTTCTCAATAAGTTGGGTGTTTGAGGTAGAAGGTTGGTGTGTTTCTTTTGAAGCTATTGGGCCTTTATTCATTCCAACCATTGCTTCAGTGTCAGTGATTTCCACTGTGTCAATGGTGTCTTCTTGTTTAGTTACAGGATTAAGCTTGGGCTTTTTCCTGTAATTGATCTCAAATTGGTCATCTATGGTTTCCATGGCTGAGCTAGAACCTTCTTCCCTGGTTCTTTTTGCATTTCTGTCTTCATTGGTTGGAGTCTGTAACAGAGGATGAATATTCATTGGTTCTTCTAGGGTTGGAACCTGCAGAAAGGAACTAGTATCAATCTGCTTTTCCACATTTTTTAATGTATTCTCCACATTTACTACAACACTGTCCATATCTATCAAAGTGTTTTCCAACCATTCTAACTGGTTGGAAAATCTTTCAATGTCTAGCCTGGGATGATGTATGAAAGGACCCAATTCGACTTTAAGCTTTAGTTTATTTATGACTCCATGAGGGTCATATTGCCACATAAAATTGTTCTTGAAATTCATCTGCAGCAAAATTTTATCTGCCTCTGGTCTAGCTTCCCTATTATTACAAATAAATGGGCCCAATTGGTTTTCATTTTGAACTGGGTATTCTTCCTAGCTAATAGGAAATTGACTTCATCAGATTTAATAATCTTCCTAAAGTATTCTAATGCAAATATCCTAATGGGAAAGTATTTGGGTAGTTTGTAGGGAGCTAGTTGGCATCCATATATCCTTATCTTTGTGTGGCCCTGGTATAAATACTAGTCTCCCACTCTACTGTTCTTTGCCAACCTCTCTTAATATCCTAACTAATCCTGGGCTGATAGCTATTGGTTAGCATGTTCATTATTTGATGGACAAATAAATTAATGAAGTCTTTATAGGAAAAAGTAGTGGAGTATTTTTGGATCAATGGTGTTCAATAGATGATAGATCTTGGATTACCTTTGGTGTCTAACTTCTTAATGTTGATTGGAAATCTGTCTCACTGAAAATACAAGAACATATGAAATAACACTGATGAATATTTGAAGACTCTCTCATTTGGTAGTCTAATGAACTGTTCATGGATTATGTCTGTTATGAATTGAGCATAATTGTAAATTGTAGCTAGAGGCTTGCCTGGGAAAAATATGGAAAGGAAAGCAAGAACAACCTCATCCACATGTTCATTTGTGGTGTACCCTATAATGCCAGAGATTATGGTTATAATTTGTTTGCTTCTCTCAGAAAAAATGGTGGCAGCATATGGAGGACTATATGTTGGAGTATGAGACTCCTCTACAATGAAGGTTTGAAAAATATGAGCCTTCTTGGGAAGGTCTAGCTTGATGTAGAGTTCAAGTAAGCCTTCAATGGAGAGTGGGGTCTCATTGGGGCCTGGTTGGATTTGCAACATTTGATTAATTGAATTTACAATAATGGTGAATAAAACTTGTTGGTCAGGGGTACCTTTGGCTCTTTAACTGGGAATATAGCAAGCTTGGAAAAAGTGGATGATTTCTGGGAATGGGTGTACTTCTAGGAACAAGTACTTGGGAAAATTTGACTCCCATAGGTGAATGTCACCATTCTAGTTTAAAAACTTGTATTTACTCCAACAGTGGAGTTTTCGTAAGTAGGCAGGGGAAGGAGTGTCTTTAATTTGAAAGTATTTATCGACTAATGCAAGGTGGTCAATATCCAGGTGAGGGGTTTGTAGATGTCTTACATCTAAAGAGGTTTGGGAAGCCATAATTTAGTTCATTCAGAAGCTATGGATAGTGGGGAGGGTAATTTCAATCTGTAAAAGAGGGTTTGGATGCACAACAAATATTTCTTTAGTTTAGGAAAGTTTCTTAATTAATTTATTTAATTAACCATTTAATAATTATTGTGCATTTCTCAAATTCACATGGTCATTCTGGTTTTTCCAAGAATACCTGGAAATTGGCAATTTGGTGCATAGACGGGGCTCTGTGGTAGCTGCAGAGGGTACTGAGGCTTGAACTGGCTATTTTTTGCTTCAATTTGGTGTCTGCAGCGTCTTCAGGTGGCAAAAGGTGGCTAAATTGGTCGCCCAAAGGTTTAGGGTTTCACAATTGATTTACAGTGGTTTGCAGTGAAAAACAAGCGAAAAGAGCAATTTGGGGCTTTTTCGGCCTTTTAACCGATAACAGTTACATTTTGGCGGGGAATTTGGCAAATGAACAGTGGGCAGTTTTTCCTTTAGGCGGGGAGGTGGTTTTGTACGACATCGCACCACTTTTGGATGGCGGGTGGTATTTTTCACGAGCATGCGATATAACCTGGTGTCGCCATGTAGCAGAACAGTGCCTGGCCAAAACTGTGAATCTCGCATGCTCTCGGGCCGTTAACAGTTGGACGATGAATCTGCGCGATATGGTTGTGCGTCGTTGGATCGGGGGGTGGGAGATCAGAGGGATATCGCATAGTTGAGTTGCATGGATGGAGTCAGGAAAGTAGTTGGCAGGACCCCAGGTTTAATTACAACAAATTTTAATTAATTAACGAATAATGTCAGGATTTTTAATATAATCCAATGGTTAATAAAGGTGGGACCATATGTTATATGGCGGGGTTTTTTAATTGCACCAAGGGTTGGTGGGTTAAAAAGTGTGTCAAGGAATTTCTAACGTGGGGGATTTTCAAAGGGGGACTTTAGGAAGACTTATGACAAAGGGTTTTTGTGGGTTTTTAAGGGGAAAAAAGGGAAATTAATAAGGGGGGAAAGTGATATTTGTAATGGGGAATGGATTTCACACTAGGGAAAGGGGTATTCGGAAGGGGGAACGCTTTTTGAAGGGTAATTGCTAGGGAAATGTGTGAAACCAAGGGGTAAAGGTCAAAATGAGGGGAAGGGTATTTATAAGTAATGAAGGGATAATGGGGGAAATTAGAAAATAAGTATGTGGGGGTGTAGTGAAATGATGGGAAATTAGTAAACAAGCTTGGTGAATATCCTTTCTTTCTCACAATTCCTCTTGCACGTGAAAAAATAGGATTTAGCATGATGAATGTGCTTTTGACTTAGCAACCTGTGCATTTGCAACATTTCTTCTACCTACCCTTTATCTACCCTAGCATTTTGTTAGGTCCCTATAATACTAGTGATTACCCCATTACTATTGTAGTTGTATCCCTTATTAATATTGTTGTGCCCCTATTGTCCCCATATTGTTATTACTGTGCCCCATAGAATCCCTCTATTGTTTATTTTGTGGCTTTATATTATTATTGTTAGGTCGGATGGGTTATATTGTGACTCCTTAGACTCCTATATATAGAAAGGAGGTTTTTTGTCATTTGAATCATCCAAGAATTGTTCATTTATGTAATATAAAGGAGGTTTCCCCCTCGAAGAGGCTGGATTCTAAGGCGTTGATCTATCTTTTCTATCTTTTGTGAGCTAGTTTCATAACATTTGGTATCAAAGCTTTAGATTCTACAGTTTCACTGCTGCAAATAGGTCATCGTGGCATTTTCGCTATAAATTTTTTTCTGCGATGTTTCAGAAGCTAAAAAAAAAATCATTTGAGACAAAATCGCACTGAACCCTAAAAAAACCCATTGCAAAGCTTTTCGCACTATATTTACGGAGATATGATCTGAGGAAGTTGGCCTTTTTGCAGACTCCTGAATTACATTCCAAACAGGTGACCTGGGGAATATCGTCATAACTTTCTCTCTGAGAATCGGTTTGAAATTTTGTAAAAACGTATAGAAAGAGGATGGACTGTATTTTCTTGTATATGTTTTTTAGAGCCAAAGGTTGAAACAGTGACTCGTGGCATGTCGTACAAGTTTTCTCTACTGAACTAGTCTATAATCAGGTCAGTATGGGAGATTTGGAATAACTCTTCCCTGGAGAATCCAATTTGGATTAGATTGGTGGCATTGGAAAGAGGACACAGAGGGCTACCATAGGTTGCAATTTCAGAACTGGATGGTTCGAAATTACAGAGAAACATTAGATTCAATATCAAGCTCCTACAAAGTGAAAAAAAAGGCGTGTATTTTTTTTTAAATTTTTGCATAAGCTTGGTTTGAAAAAATAGTTTGAAGGAATTCGAGGGGCATAGTAAAGCATTATTATTGGTAATTGATGCCCCGAGGAAAGAAAATGCAAACACCTAGTAACCAACCTGAAAGCTCTAGCATGACTCATGAAGAAGAGGAAGAAATGCAACATGATATATCAAAATTATGAGACCAAGTGCAAAAAGTGTCACTTGCACAAAAAGTGACAGAATCTAAGATGGATGGTTTAAAGAAAGATGTAGAAGCTAATATGGATGGTTTAAAGAAATGCATAGAAGCTAAGATGGATTGTTTAACGAAAGGCGTAGAAGCTAAGATGAATTACGTGGAAGCTAAGATGGATGATTTGAAGATAGATTTGAAGACAGATTTGAAGACATGCATGGAAGATTTGAAGACAGGCATGGAAGATTTGAAGACAGATTTGACAAATTTTCTACAATAAATGCTTACTAATGGTGAAAGGGTAGTAAAGGAAACTCATGATGAGAATAAAAGAAATGTTAATCATGATTTCATAGACTCTAATGTTGGATCGAAGACCCACCATATTCCAAAAATCGATTTGAGGAAGTTTGATGGCAAGGATCCCGCAACATGGATATTACAGATGGAGCAATTTTTCGATCTCAATAATGTGCAAAACACACAAAAGGTACGTATGGAAACTTTATATTTGGAACCAAATCAGTTTGTATGGTATCAATGGCTTTGCTCTCGTAAACAATTTATCACTTGGGCAATTTTTACGGAAGAATTGACAGCACATTATGAGGATACAAAAAGAAACACTTTTTTTAGCCAATTGATAAGTCTCAAACAAAAGGGTTCAATAATGGAGCACATTGAGGAGTCCAAAAATTGAACATAAGGGTAAAAAATATTCCAGAGGAGCATAGGATTGATGTGTTCATAGGGACTTTAAAGGATAATATCCAACATGATGTTCGCCTTTGGGATCCTGATT